>VNJO01001374.1:0-38896 GCA_008042535.1 Drosophila tani | reverse complement strand
TGCTGATGCCGCCATACTTGGTCAGGGGCATGGTCTGGACGGGTTCCATGCGCACATCACCCTTCAAGAAAGCGGCTCTCAGGCTGCTGCTCACCTCCGCCTTTGAGTAGTAGCGGCAACCGCTCCTGGCCAGCTGCAGGCCAACTTTCGGACTTTGTAGCATTGTTGTGTGGATGTTTGATTTAAATAGTGAGACCAAAGGGTGAGGCTACAAATTTTAACTAATCTATGTACTTATGATGACAGCAAGGGCTTGGGTTCCTATCTAAGAGCACTTCTCTTGATCATCAGAGAATTTTGTTACAAGGTCTTGGTTATTGTTTCAGTATCCATTGCAGGCCTTCAACGTAGTAATTATTATGATTAAAAAATAATCCATTTTAAAAACCACAACCCAAAGCGAAATATTATTACGATTTAATAAACATACATTTATTTTTTTTAATTTATAAATTTAGACTCGAAATTTAATCTTTATTTTGGCCAAAAGTATAAAAATGTTTCCCTTTTGCCAGTTCCTCCAACCTGGCACCATCTCCCCTTCGGAAAATCCTGCCCCGGACTACAGATCGTAGCAGAGTGATTTGTTTGCACAGGGACAGCCATCGATGCCGTAGCTTCCGATGGGAATCTCCGTCTGCGTTTCCTTGTGCTGCGGTCCGGGCAATTTCCAGGCGTTTTTGGCGAAGTAGCGGTCCGGGAGATAGTAAATGGGATACTCTGCCCGCAGTCGCTCGTGGTCCTCCATCAGCCGCTGGGCCATTTCCGGAGCCGCTCGCCGAGCCTCCAGGCGATACTGCTTCGGCTTCACCATTCGAAGCGGTGGCACCAGCTTCAGCCTCGAGTGCGTCATGTAGGCCATCAGCTCCTGGTCCAGCTTCTGGCTCTGCTCCGCCCGGATCTTGGCGCAATGTGGGCACTTGCACTTGCTGCCATGGTAGCAGTACCGCTTCCGTCCATCCTCGTCCACCATCAACAGCGGCACGCAGATGGGCGACGAGATGGGCGTCGCCTCTGTCTGCGTCGCCTGCGACTCCTGGGGGGGATCGGAAAACATTGTGGGATCCGGGATTTTAGAAAAAGCTCCGAGCAACCGAGTACGGATAATTTGGATTACAAGCTAAGAATGGAGCTGAGGGAAAAGATCAAAGGGTAGGAGCAGAAAAGGCAAGGCTTGCTAGGGAATCAGGAAAAAAACCGAGAATAAA
Source organism: Drosophila tani (assembly GCA_008042535.1). Taxonomy (NCBI): domain Eukaryota; kingdom Metazoa; phylum Arthropoda; class Insecta; order Diptera; family Drosophilidae; genus Drosophila; species Drosophila tani. The sequence goes on along the minus strand of VNJO01001374.1, from coordinate 37,688 downwards.
AAATGTACCATATATAAATATAAACATTTGAATATGTATTTTTTTTGAGGATCAACTATAAACTTCTGTGGTTAAAACTACCCTTAAATGTTCCAATAATCACTTATATCAATTTTTAACTAAAAAATTACGTTTAAACAAATTTTTAGTAATCATTTTTATATTTTTTAACCTTTTTCGAGAAGAGTACAATTATTTTTGTGGGCAATCTAGAATAAAGATCTCAAATGCCAATGAAGTCTCCTTCGCCGCATCATCCACAACTCAGTGCTGGGTGTGGACAAGCGACGGAGGAGTTGCATAGCCATGTGAGATCCCTATACCGATTCCAATCCTTAGTCCTATTCGTATTCTTAACATCCTGCTTTATGCTCTGGACTCCTGAGCAGTAGATATTCTCGGAGAGGGGCTTGCTGGCGCGCCTGGGCAGTCTGCAGTTGGTACAGACTGGGGGAGCCCTGGAACTTCTCTCCGCGGCCTTCATCCGGAGATAGTAGTCCCTAAGTTCTCGCTTGCGCACTTCGGCAAAGAACTCTATCATTTTCGGAGAGTCCTTGACGACAGTTGGCTCGGTTTTGGCACCCGAGTTGGTTTCCTGTGTACCGATTTTAAGCACTTTAGAGGTCCTGGGCGATTTTTTCTTGCTTCTCCTTCGCCTTCGCGCAATGCTGGTGGCCGACGATATGGCGGATGTCTCCGGGGGTACTGGCACCACGCCGCTTCGCTCCGATTCCGCCGTGTATCTCCGGACGTAGGTGTTGGCATGGGTCAGGGACCCGGTCACGTTGAATAGGTACCAGTTCACAGACATGTTTAGCTACAATCTTTTTAAAAACTAGAAATTTTGACAAAGAATCACTGGAGACCTAAGAGAGTGTCTCTTGCAGCTTTAAATGAGTGGAGAATTACATTTTAAAGTAGTTTCTCTTATCAACAATAAAAGGTTCTCTTACGGGTTACGGATCCGGGTTTGTTCTTCAATCAGTTTCGTGTAATCTCGGAGAGAGACTGGCAGAGCGTATAAGGTGCACTCTCAGTACTCGCTGTTGTTCATTCTTTATCCGGCATTCAAGTTGTACGGTTCGCACTAATTATATACTATAGACGCCATGGCACTGATCGAGGAGGAGACCCAGTGGCTTAGCACTACGATTCTGCCAAAGATTCTGAAAGACGGACGCCTGGTGGATAACTACAGCGATGCCAAGGCGGACACCTTCCGTGTGGGAGACATCGACATAGATGTGATTGGACATGCAGAGGCCTTTATGCTGACTTCCTGCTACCGGACCACCATCAACTTTGAGTACGATGGAGAGAAGTTCCAGCGGAAAATGGTCGTTAAGGTACCTAGAATAACTTAATAAATCAGGGGAATAATTTCATCACGATCTAGAATGAACATTGTACCCCCCTAAAGATACAAGATAATAGCATAAATCCCCTCGTTTACATTGTCGGATCAAGATAGGTCCGAATTGTTTGCTAGACATAGAAACACAGATAGGAGCGTAACATCAGGTTTACGGGTTCAATGAATTTTCGGCAAATATAATATGATAAAATATTTGAAAGTGATAATTAATGTTTGTTAGCTCTTTACCTCGGGTTTCTTATCAAAATCGTGGACCAAAATACTAGCCAGATAAGCTTCATCAGTCTAAGCTACAACAACATTGATTATTCTATTTTTGGAGCTCCATGAGCTTTAATACATTTTATATTCCTCCTTCCCAGAAAACTCCGAAGGTGACAAAAGAGGTGTTCGACTCCATTCAGTTCGGACCCCTCTTCAGCAATGAGATCAACTTCTACACGAAAATTCTCCCAGAGATCCAGAAGGTGGCTGGTGGCAGGTTTGCCGCTCCCAAGTATTATTACAGCGAGCTGATTGATCACTCGGCGGTAGTCATTTTGGAGGACTTCGCCGAGAGGGGCTGGCGGGTGACCAAGGATCGGGCGGGTCTAAGCCTGGAACACGCCATTATTGCTGTGGAGTATCTGGGCAAGTTCCATGGCTTCTCCTACGCCATGAAGCACAAGAATCCAGAGAAGTTTGCCGAGCTAACCGGCGGGCTTAAGGAAGCGCGCTTCGCCACCGATGAGATTCATCCCGAATGGAACCTCATCCTGCAGACCAGCGTCAAGCGGGCGGCCAGGGCGGTGGCAGCCCATCAGCCGCAGATCGAAGAGGAGTTCGTGAAGAAGCTTTGGCTTTTGCTCTCGGATGTCAAGAAATATGGCAAGAAACGGGTGGCGCCCAGGGAGCCTTTAGCCACTCTCTGCCACGGCGACTATTTGAGGAACAATGTGGCCTACAAGTACAGGAACCAGCCAGAGGAGCTCATCTCGAGCCAAATGGTGGATGGACAAATCGTGCGTACCCTATTGGCCATTAACAACAATCCCCCAGAGGAGCCACTGGAGATCATGATGTTCGACTATCAAACACTAAGGGTGTCCTCGCCCATGATCGATCTCTCCCTATTCCTGGCCTTATCCCTTTACGCCGATGTCCGATATCGAAACTTTGATAAGATCTTCGAAAGATATTGCTTTTCGCTTTATGGCAGCTATGTCAAGCACGCCAAGGTTTCCACGACTCCTGATTTTATGAGGTGAGTAGGGAACAGATTAATTAATTATAATATCTTATCTACTTTAACTATTTTTCAGTCATGCGGAGCTGCTGAAGGAGTACGTGCGATTCCTGCCTTATAGTCTGTCCATCACCGCATGCTTTCTCATGGAGCTGGTCGACCCCAGGAACATGTCGAACGAGGAGAGGTTCGCCAGGCAGTTTACGGATGAGGAGATCATCGAGCGCGTGATGAACCAGGGCGGCGAGGTAGTGGATCGGGAGATTGCCCACCAGGTCAAGGAAATGCTGGAGCTGAGCCAAAGGATCGGGGTCTCCATAGACGATGGCATTGATGTCGATAAGCTGCCAAAAGTGTAATATTTACAAACTAAAAGTATTGTTAATTACTGATCAACTTATGAGCTCTAAAATTGAATCCCAAATATTGTATGAAAATTTGTAAATACAGATAGAAAAGCTTTAGAATTCCAATTTAATTAGTAAGACCTTCGATTTGATGTAATTATAATAATAAAACATTCAAAAAGAGCGAAGATTTGTAGCTACAAAATAGAGTAACGCTCTTATTTATCAGAGAAACTATGATGACTCTCTTCAGCGTTCCGTCTAATCTCTGGGAGAGCACGACCAGCTGAGCGTACAAAATGCACAATCGCCTCTCGCGGTTTTTCATTCAATTGCCGGGAGCAAGCCAGTTCGTTTCGTTAAAAAATAAATAGTAGACGCCATGTCGCAAATAGAGGAGGAATCCCAGTGGCTGCGCTCTACAATTCTGCCAAAAATCTTGAAAAGCGGACGCCTGGTGGACAACTACAGTGATTCTAAAGAAGACACTTTCCGGATAGGAAACATCCAGATCGATGTGATTGGACATGCGGAGGCCTTTATGTTGACCTTCTGCTACCGGACAACTATCAACTTCGAGTACGATGGAGAGAGGTTCCAGCGGAAAATGGTCGTTAAGGTAGAGTAACTGAATAGCCACCAAAAGCTGAGATAATTAATGGCGAGTGGAGGTGTGGCACGCATGGAAATGGGATATATTCAGCACAGTAAGCCAGTCACGAAAACAGATAAATGAATCGCACTGTACACAGCGTAGAGCCCTATTAATAATACTTATTATATTTGTGTACTAGCAAGTTCCCCCAGCCAGTGCTGGCGGATAAAATAATAGCTTTGTTGCCCAGACAAAAACACAGATAAGAGCGGCACGTTATGCTATAAAAGGCTCAAATGATTTGTCGACAAACATAGGGAAATAAATAGTGGAAAACAATAGTGAATGTTTGTCAGGTCTCTGTGAGGGCTGCCTTATCAAAGCTGTTCTATAACAATTATTACTTTTAGATAAGGTTTCCTGGTAGCAATGATTATTGAACTATTTCTAATACGTTTCACAGAAAACACCGAATGTGCCACCCGAGGTGTACGACTCCATTCAGTTCGGTCCCCTCTTCAGCAATGAGATCAACTTCTACACTAAAATCCTGCCAGAGATCCAGAAGGTGGCTGGAGGAACGTTTGCAGCTCCCAAATATTACTACAGCGAGTTGAATGAGAACTCCGCGGTGGCCATACTGGAGGACTTCGCTGAGAGCGGCTGGCGCGTGACCAAGGATCGAGTGGGTCTAAGCCTGGAGCACGCCATGATTGCTGTGGAGTACCTGGGCAAGTTCCATGGCTTCACCTACGCCATGAAGCACAAAAACCCAGAGCAGTTCGCCCAGCTGACTAGCGGTCTTAAGGAATCGCGCTACGAGAGCGATGTGGTCCATCCGGAGTGGGAGCTCATCAATCAGACGTCCCTTAAGCGGGCAGCCAAGGCGGTGGCCACCTACCAGCCCCAGATCGATGAGGAGTACGTGAAGCATTTGATCTTCCTGATCGCAGATTACAATTTGTACGGCAGGCAGCGAGTGGCGCCCAGGGAGCCTTTGGCCACACTCTGCCACGGGGATTATGTGAGGAACAATGTGGCCTACAGGTACAATGAGCAGGAGGAGCCGCAGGAGATCATGATGTTCGACTACCAAACACCGCGCGTGACCTCGCCCATGATCGATCTCTCTTCCTTCTTGGCGATATCCATTTATGCCGACGTGCGGTATCCCAACTTTGAGGCCATCTTCGAAAGATACTGCTCTTCCCTGCATAGCAGCTACGTGGAGCATGCAAAGGATTCCGAGATTCCAGCTTTCATAAGGTGAGCAGAAAGCAGTCCTTAAATCCGAGGAGGAATTATATTAATATTGTAATTTTCTTAGTCAAGCGGAGCTTCTGAAAGAGTACGTACGCTTCGTGCCCTACGGCATCTTCATTACGGCCACTTTCCTCATGAGTCTGGTGGAGCCCTTGGACATGTCGCAGGATGAGATGTTTTCTTTACAATTAACGAACGAGGAGGTCATCGATCGCACTATGAAACAGGGCGGAGATGAAGTCGATAGGGAGGTTGCCCACCAAGTAAAGGAGCTGCTGGAGCTGAGCCAAAGATGTGGGGTCGCCATAGACGATGGCATTGATTTGGATAAATTGCCAAAATTATCCCTTATGGTTTAACTATGTTTTCCAAACAAGTATCCAATAAATATAAGACCCATTCTATTATGATAATTAATTTCTTAATTTCTCTTTGCTTCCCAATGTAAGCCTCTCTCTCTTATTTACCCAATATTATTCAACTCCGCTCTTTAGTCTATTTTTTTGTTAATCTCAGAAAGAGCATGAGGCTTGTCGAGCCTATAAAAGCTGCTGACCCCGCTCAAGATTGTTTATTTATTTGCTGGAAGCCAAGCGTTTGGGATCTCTAAAACTACGCACCGTATAGAGCATGATGTCACAGATCGAAGAGGAGACCCAGTGGCTGCGCAATACGATTCTGCCAAAGATTCTGAAAGACGGACGGCTGGTGGACACATACAGTGATGGGAAGGCAGACACCTTCCAGGTGGGAGACATCGACATAGATGTGATTGGACATGCGGAGGCCTTTATGCTAACCTTCTGCTACCGGACCACCATAAATTTCGAGTTCGCAGGCGAGAAGTTACAGCGGAAAATGGTCGTTAAGGTAGAGTAAATTCCAAGTCGTAAAATGTAATGAATAGAGTTTGGATTTTCGGAAAACGAAAAGAAAGGTAATCTTAGTGAAATCGTTCGAAGAGTCACGGAAAACATGTCTGGTAAGGTTAGGTCGGTCTTATCAAACCAGTTTTTCAGCACTCTTTTTCCGATAATTCCTCATCACGGAAATTACCAAACTAAAACTATTGGTTTGCTGTTCATACAATTAAGCTGTTTAAATGTTACTTCACAGAAAACTCCTAATCTGCCTCCAGAACTTTACGAGATGGTTCAATTCGGAGCGCTCTTCAGCAACGAGGTCAACTTTTACACTGAAATTCTCCCAGAAATTCAGAAGTTGGCTGGCGGAAGGTTTTCCGCCCCCAAATACTATTACAGCGAACTGAACCAGTATTCGGCGGTGGTCATCCTGGAGAACTTCGCCGAGCAGGGCTGGCGGGTGACCAAGGATCGGGTGGGTCTGAGCCTAGAACACGCTTTGATCGCTGTGGATTACCTGGGCAAGTTCCATGGCCTCGCCTACGCCCTGAAGCACAAAGAGCCGGAGAGATTCGCTCAGCTCACGGAAGGGCTAATGGAATCACGATTTAGCCGCGATGATGTGACTCCTCATGACTTCAGTCTCAGTATCCAGACGAGCCTTAAGCGAGCTGCCAAGGCAGTGGCCACTTATCAGCCGCAGATCGATGAGGAGTTCGTCCAGAAATTCTGCTTCCTCGTCTCAGATCGAACGCAGTATGGAAGGCAACGTGTGGCGCCGAGGGAACCTCTGGCCACTCTCTGCCATGGCGACTATTTGCGAAACAATGTGGCCTACAAGTACAACGACCAGGAGGAGCCTCAGGAGATCATGATGTTTGACTACCAAACACTACGAGTGTCCTCGCCCATGATTGATCTCTCCCTATTCCTGGCCATATCCGTTTATGCCGATGTGCGTTATCCCAACTTTGATGGGATCTTCGATAAGTATTGCTCGGCTCTCTATGACAGCTACAGGAAGCACGCCAAGGATGAAGTTCCAGACTTTATGAGGTGAGTAGGAAATAAACTAACTTATTTCTTGTTAAATATCAACTTCACCTTTTTCATATGTTTATCCTTAGCCGTGCGGAGCTCCTTAAGGAGTATGTGCGATTCCTGCCATACAGCGTGTCCATAGCTGCTTATTTCCTCATGACCCTCGTTGAGCCCTTGGGCATTTCTCCGGAGGAGATGTTCGCCTTGCAGTTGACGGATGAGGAGATCATCGATCGTGCTATGAAGCATGGAGGAGAGATCGTTGATCGGGAGCTGGCCCACCAGGTTAAGGAGATGCACGAGCTAAGCCAACTATGTAGAGTATCCATAGACGAAGGCATTAATATAGACGAATTACCAAAACACCAAGTAACTGGTATATTGTAGAGTCTTTATTTTTTAAGCAATTAATGTGTGAACCTCAACGCGAAATAATTATGACAACAATATAACAACACGAAGAGAGCGCCTATAATTACCTTACTCATTTTCTCTTAACGTCTAGCTCCCTATCAAAAACACTTGTTGATTCCTCTCATCGATTAAATAAGTATTTATAATCTCGAAAAGAGCGTGACTGGCAAGCGAGGCGAGCCTACTAATTGAGCTGACGCAATTCCCGCATTTTCATTCAACTGTTGGAAGCCAACCAGCACGGACACCATATAGAGGAACCATGTCACAAATCGAGGAGGAGACTCAGTGGCTGCGCACTACGATTCTGCCGAAGATCTTGAAAAGCGGACGCCTGGTGGATAACTACAGCGATGAGAAGGCAGACACCTTCCAGGTGGGGGACATCGAGATCGATGTGATTGGACATGCGGAGGCCTTTATGCTGACCTTCTGCTATCGGACCACCATTAATTTCGAGTACGATGGAGAGAAGTTCCAGCGGAAAATGGTCGTTAAGGTAGAGTAACTTCAAAGTCGTGAAAAGTTTATTAATTAAAAGGGGGGGCGTGGGAAACCTAGAATGATTTGCTGGCAAACATGGCGAAATACCTCAACCAGACAGGGAAATACGTATCATGCCTTGATAAGACAGTGTTATCAGTCGTGTTATAGATCAATTCTGAATTTCGCGATAAGGTCAAGCAGATTACAGAACTAAAAATGTATAGTGAATTTTATTTTGAGACCCCCAAAAATTGAGCTGTAATGGTTAAGTGGCATGTTTTTTGGCTATTTTATTTAGAAAACTCCCCAGCTGCCGCCGCCCATCTACGAATCCATCCAGTTCGGAGCCCTCTTCACCAATGAGATCAACTTCTACACGCAAATCCTGCCAGAGATCCAAAAGTTGGCCGGTGGAAAGTTCGCCGCTCCCAAGTATTACTACAGTGAACTGGAACAGTATTCGGCGGTGGTCATCCTGGAGAACTTCGCCGAGCAGGGCTGGCAGGTGACCAAGGATCGTGTGGGTCTGAGCCTGGAACATGCTCTCATTGGTGTGGCTTACCTGGGCAGGTTCCATGGCTTCGCCTACGCCTTGAAGCACAAGTATCCGGAGCGCTTTGCCCAGCTGACCAGCGAGCTGAAGGAATCGCGCTACGCCAGCGATGAGATTCATCCGGATTGGAAGTTGTCCTGCGAGACGGCGATCAAGCGGACGGCCAAGGCGGTGGCCTCCTATCAGCCCCAGGTCGATGAGGAGTTCGTGAAGAAGTTCAGCTTTTTGATCTCGAAAGGCGTTCCTTACGGCAGGCAACGGGTGGCGCCCAGGGAGCCTCTGGCCACTCTCTGCCACGGAGATTATGTGAGGAACAATGTGGCCTATAAGTACAATGGCGAGGAGCAGCCCCAGGAGATCATGATGTTCGACTACCAGACACTACGAGTGTCCTCGCCCATGATCGATCTCTCCGTTTTCCTGGCCATATCATTTTATGCCGATGTGCGGTATAAAAACTTTGATGCCATTTTCGATGAGTACTGCTCGGCTTTGTACGACAGTTATAGGAAGCAAGCCCAGGCAGAGGTTCCCGAGTCCATGAGGTGAGTCTTGAAATTGCTGTGTAATTACTTGACATTTAAATATTCCCCATTGTCTTACAGTCGGGCGGAGCTGCTGAAGGAGTACGTGCGCTTCCTGCCGTACAGTGTGTCCATCACGGGCTTCTTCCTCATGACCCTTGTGGATCCCTTGGACATTTCGCCGCAGGAGATGTTCGCCACGCAGTTTACGGAAGAGGAGATCATTGAGCGCTCGATGACCCAGGGCGGCGAAGTGGTGGATCGAGAGGTTGCCCACCAGGTGAAGGAGATGCTGGAGCTCAGTCAGCAGTGTGGAGTATCCATAGACGATGGCATTGATGTGGACAAGTTGGCCAAGGCGTGAAACGTACATAAGCAATAAATATTTTCTCTGTGGCTGACAATGACTAAAAAATCGATTGTAATCGTTACGGTCCACTTTGAATTGGGAGATAGGTAGACGTAGGTAGCCGTAGGTAGCAGTTTGTTGCCAAACACCTTCAATTTTAGCCCATTTCAGGTGTTAAATCTTATCAGTGGGAGTATTTGGGAATTTTGTTATTATCAGCTTTGTTTTTGTTTTGAATTGGTTGCTGGCCTGCAACAGCTGATTGCACCAGGACTGCCAACCTGCGATAATACGGTTTCACACATGTGAGCCGCACCAAACCAGTGTTGTATAAGGTTTGAAAAAATAATAAAAAAATCAAAATCCGAAAATGTTTCAACCTTCGCGGCAGCAAATTCTGCGCCTGTACAAACATTTAATTCGGTACGGAAACCACCTAAAGCTGACCGACAAGAACTACTTTCTGGGCCGGGTACGCCACGAGTTCCGGGACAACCGAGCCCTTGAAAATCCGGTGGAAATAGAGTTTAGTTTCAAGGTAAATATTAGCTTCTTATTTCATAACACCTGTCTAATTGAGTGATAATTCCTTAATTAAAGCGAGGAGAGACCCTGCTGAAGAAGGGACGCATTCTGTAGGAATGCTGCGGGGTCTGGTACGTTTCCTGGCGCTTCCTCCGCCCGCCGCGCGCTACAAATCCACTGCCAATCTGGACTACTCCCGCTATCCCACACTCCAGGAATCTGAGATCGAGGAGACCTTCATGCGGGGCAGTGGCCCCGGTGGCCAGGCGGTGAACAAGACCTCCAACTGCGTGTTCCTGCGCCATCTGCCCACTAACATCACCATCAAGTGTCACACCCATCGATTGGCCTCCAAAAATCGCGTTGAGGCCAGGAAGCTGCTGCTGGAGAAACTGGATGCCCATATGAATGGAGAGCATTCGATAGCGGCGCAGATCAAGGCCCAGGAGCAGAGGAAATCCACGGAGCGACGGCGTAGGCAAGGCAAGCTGCAGGAGATGAAGAAAAGCTGGCAAGAAAGGGAGCGCACAGATGGAGGAACCGAATCCAATGATAAATAGAAAATATAAATCATTTTTTACTTAAACACAATCAACTTAGCATATATTTTTGAGCAGTGTACATCTACCAGTTGGAGAAATTGCCAAAGCCAGCTTCTTTCTTCTTTTTCTTGGCTGCTTGTCCGGCGGGCAGTGCAGTCTCTGGCTTCTTGGCTGCCGCTTGGAGTTTCAGGTACTTGCCCACACCTTCTCTGTACACTTTGAGCGGCTCCTTCATTCGCTTCTCCTGCTCCGCCTTCTTCACCGTCTCCTCCTTGCTGGCCGCCTCCTCCGCGCGCTCCTTGGCCAGCTGTTCAACGGCCTCGGCAAAGGGATTGACAAATACCTGAGAGGTTTCTATGATGATATCCTCAATTGGCCTGTCCTTGTTGTCCACCTCGATGTTCTCCATCTTCTGCAGAGTTTCCAAGCCGCCAACGAGCTTGCCGAAGATGGTGTGCTTGCCATCGAGGTGCTTGCAGGAGCGGTATGTGATGAAGCTACAAGGATGACAGGAGCAGGATTATATGTAAGAGTATCCTAATTATAAGCTACAACTTACAACTGAGAGCCATTGGTGTTGGGCCCCGAATTGGCCATGGAGAGCACGCCGCGGCCCGTGTGCGTGAGATTGGGCTTGAACTCGTCCTCGAACTTCTTGCCCCAAATGGATTCACCTCCTGAACCGCTGCCCGTGGGATCGCCGCCTTGTACCTGGAACCGCAAGGGTTAGTAATTAGTTTCCACACTCCTTGGAAGTCCTAGTATACTCACAATAAAGTTCCTAATAGATCGGTGGAACATTACGTTGTTGTAGTAGCCATTGGCGCAGTGCTTGATGAAGTTGTCGCAGGCCCGTGGCGTTTGGTCGCAGTAAAGTTCCAGGTTCAGGGGTCCGAAATTCGTGTTCAGCCGCACGTAACCCTTCTTCTTGACCCTCTCGTACTTGACCAGATCGTCGTCTATGATGGCAGCCTCTATTTGGGACACGGGCACCATGGCAGTGGAGGTGAAACTGGCGGCCACCGCTCCTGTGGAGTAGTGGGCGGCATTGAACTTGTCCGCTGTGCGCTTGGACGTGGATGGCTCCTCCTCCGCCGGCTGGTAGTCCTTCTGCAGCTGGGCCAGCGTCTCCTTGGTCTCCAGGTTCATGGTCTTGATGCGCGTGCTAGCCGGATCCTTCCGTTCCAGCTGCTCCTCCTCCGTGAGCACTCTGAGGTTCTTCTTGATGTGATGGAAGGTGGAGATGTCGTACTTCTCCAGCTTTTGGGGATCCTGTATGGTGATGATGTCCTTGCGCTGGAAGGGGGTGTCGTCCACCAGATCCTTCCAGTTCTTGGTCTTTATATTCAGCTGATCGATGGCCTCCCAGCAGTAGACATTGCCCGTGGTGGCCACTGCCACGATGTGCGAGTTCTTGCTGAAGGGCTTGAACAGAGCCGGGCAGTGGTACTCGTCGTTGGCATTCCTATAAAAGTTCAGCTTCACCAGGGACTTGGAGTCCATCTTCTGGCTGGTAATGGGATTGATCTTGAAGGTCTTCAGGAAGTTCAGGATGGCCTCGTACTCAAAGACGTTGCCCTGCAGGTCGCAGTAGGGCATCTCGAACGGCGCCATGGTGATGCAGCAGTGCTCGAAGGGCAGCCGCTTGAACTTGACATGGTTGTTCTCCGCGGACTCGGTTTTTTTCCCTCCATAGAACTCGCTCCACTCCGTGTACGTGAGGTACCTAGAAAAGACCGTTTACAATGGGTTCTGGTGTTTTGGGGGATTTGGAAACTTGCATTTTATCCTTCTGATGCTGTCTTTTACCCATCTTGACTGATGTTGTTGTTGAATTAAGCGAATTTTGCGAATTAAAAGGAGATCCCGAGACTTGTTTACAAAAAACAGCAACGGAACTGCCAACTTGAGCACAGGTCATCAATTGCACTCCGTACACTAGGCAACAAAATGTTGCATTATTTTAAATATTTAAAATACTAAACAATAATTATTTCTATTAGTTAAGTTCTATTTTTCTATAACAAATCAAAAGTATACGACTTTTTTTATATAGAAGATTATATACAATTCGTAGTGAATACCTTAAATCAAACCTAATGTAGACAGTTTAACTTATGAGGCTTATGAGGTAAATAAAGTTCTCTAGGGTTTTGTGTTCATGCTTCATACAACAAATCTAAGAATTTACGACATTGAAAACCATATCACTGTCTAATTAATAGATTACCTCTTTAAAATGATTAATGATTTATTAACTTATCCATAAAACTAGCACAATCATGCACTGACTTGCAGATTTGCAGAAAAAAAAAATACCAGATTTAAGAAAAAGAACTAGACCATGTTGCACAGTGCTATCGAACCACGCGAACAGCTGTTTTTTCAGGGCGCTGCATCCCTGGCTCGGGAGGTTCAGTAAAATCAAACAACAAAGGCGAGCGACAAATTTTCCAACATATAATATACGACGATAAAAATAGGCAGCACGGTTGACCTTGGGCGCGATGTCTAGCCCCCACATAAACTACCGCTCGCTGGACGAGGAGATGGCCAGTCCCTTCCAGGAGCAGGGACGCCCGCCCGCCACAGTCACCACAGAAAAAGCGAAAGACGCAAAAACGCAGGCAGCTGCTGCGCATTTAGACCCCCTCGACGAGCACGGGATGGAGCAGGCTCTGGAGGAGCCCGACACGGAGCACGAGAACGAGGACACGCCCCGGAACAGTGGCGTCATGATTCACATGGTCCCAGAGACGGGGCGGGCGCGATGGAATCACATCGAAGACCTTGACTCGTTCTTCTCGCGGATGTACCAGTACCAGCAAAAGCATGGCTTCCAGGTGATCGTGATAGACGAGGTGCTGCAGGTGCTGGAGTTTGGCTTCGTAGTCTGGCTGCTGGTCTTCATGACGCACTTCGTCCGCTACGACGAGCTCTTCGGCGATGTCCCGCACAACGGGACGAAGATCACGCTCTCCGACGTGATCTACCCCACCTCGGAGTGGGGCAAGCGCGTGGGATTCTTCACCTACCTAATTGTGTTCATTGCCGCCATCTACCTGGGCATCCGCCTGCTGAAGATGGTCTACCACATCACCCAGTTCGCGGACATCCGACGCTTCTACAACTCGGCGCTGCACATCGAGGACGCCGAGCTGGACAACTTCACCTGGCACGAGGTGCAGCAGCGCATCCGGCGCGTGCAGGCCGAGCAGCACATGTGCATCGACAAGGAGTCGCTCACCGAGCTGGACATCTACCATCGGGTGCTGCGCTTCAAGAACTACCTGGTGGCGCTGATGAACAAGCAGCTGCTGCCCGTCAGGTTCCACCTGCCGCTGATCGGGGAGGTGGTCTCCCTCAGCCGGGGCATGCTGTTCAACATTGACTTCATCCTGTTCCGTGGACCGGGATCGCCCTTCCAGAATAACTGGCAGCTCAGGGATGAGTTTGCGGTGAGAAGCAATCAGACGGAGCTGGCCCAGCGCCTGTCCAAGCTGATCCTGGGCGTGGCGCTGCTTAACCTGCTGCTGGCGCCCGTCATCTTCGTGTGGCAGCTCATCTACTTCAGTTTCTCCTACGCGAACATCCTGCGCAAGGAGCCGGGCGCCCTGGGACTGCGCACCTGGTCGAACTACGGCCGCCTGTACCTGCGCCACTTCAACGAGCTGGACCACGAACTGGACGCGCGGTTGAATCGGGCCTACGAGTACGCTGACCGCTACCTCAACTCCTTCTCGTCGCCGCTGCTCGCTGTGGTGGCCAGGAATCTGCTCTTCATCAGCGGAGGCCTGCTCCTGGTTCTGCTGGTGCTGACCATGTACTCGATACAGGTCGCGGAGGTGGAGCACGTGGTTACCATCATGGCCGTGCTCACCACAGTGGGTGTGATTGCCAGGACTCTCGTCCCCGACGAGAACCTCATCTGGTGCCCCGAACAGCTGATGACCGCCATCTTGGCGCACGTTCACTACCTGCCCTCCGAGTGGCGACAGCAGGCACACACGGCCCGCGTGCGGCAGGAGTTCGGCCACTTCTTCCAGTTCAAGGCCGGCTACCTGCTCAGCGAGGTCTTCAGTCCGTTCGTCACACCCTTTGTGCTGATATTTGTGTTCCGGCCCAAGGCCATGGAGTTGGTTCGCTTCTTCCGCACCTTCACAGTCTCGGTGCGCGGCGTGGGCAACGTCTGCTCCTTCGCCCAGATGGATGTGCGCAAGCACGGCAACCCCGACTGGCAGCTGACTAGCGAGCTGGAGGAGATGACCCGCCCGGCCACTCAGCAGCCGCACCAGCAGCAGCAGCAGCAGGATCCGCAGCAGGGGAGCTTGGCCGGCGGGAAGACCGAGATGTCGCTGCTGCGCTTCACGCTCAACAATCCGGAGTGGCAGATGCCCAAGGAGGCCAGGCAGTTCCTGCGCGGCGTCCGGGAGCACGCCGTGGGCGAGCTGGTGCAGGCCAAGACCTCGACGGTGCAGGAGAACCCGCTGACCAACAGCCTCATCTCGTTCGGCACCATCGGCGAGGAGTACTGCTCCCTGGCCAACTCGGTGCTGGCCGCCCAGCTGACGCCGCAACAGGTAGAGATCTCCCAATCGATGCGTCCGGGCATGGGTCGTGGCCCGGCCTCGGGAGGATTCCCAGTTGCCGGCAGCGAGTTCCGCCATATGCTGCAGCAGAATCTGTCTGCCAGCATGGGCCCCACGGACAGCATGCGGCACTTGGGCCTCAGCCGGGCCGAGGGTCGTGTTGAGGGTCCCGGCGAGACCCTGCTCTATGGTCTCTGCGGCATAGAGCCGCGCGTGGGCCGGACGCCGCTGAACGTGGGCGTGGCCGACATGTGCCTGAGCGCCCTCTACCTGCACGAGCTGAACCAGCAGAGGCGACAGGCGCGCCAGTCG
Organism: Drosophila tani; assembly: GCA_008042535.1. Lineage (NCBI taxonomy): Eukaryota > Metazoa > Arthropoda > Insecta > Diptera > Drosophilidae > Drosophila > Drosophila tani. The sequence continues at coordinate 22,685 of VNJO01001374.1, read as the reverse complement.
CGCATCGACGAGACGGAGGACGAGCGCCCCGGGCCGAGCAACTGGCCGCCAAGGCCGCCACCTTCTGCACCGTCGTCCGGCGGTGCCTCCGCCGGCCCCCGCCATACCGTGATTACCTCAAAGGCTGCCGAGAGCACGCCGCTGCTGGGTAGCATCCGCTCCTAGCAGCGGCCCGAGTGGATCTAACCACTTGTAGAGCTAAGGACCACCCCCCATTCTGCTATTAGTGATTAACCTAAGTTTTAAAGTGTGAACGAGCGAGCGAGCGAGCGAGCGAACGACGTCGTCTAGTGCGTAGCTAAACTAATGTCGAACTAAGCTAAACTAAACGACAAGCAATAAACATAACTGAATTATCAGTGGAGGATTTTTCTTGGGTTTCGAGGTTTAGTCGGAGAGGATTTCATTTAAATCAGGTTCTTGGTTTTATGGCAACTTTGTACGAAATCTGGCTTTAAATGATGGATTATGGTTGATAGGAAACTTAAAAGAGAAAGCATTTTGAGACCAATAACTTACAAGATATATTCATAATCAAGGAAGGTCTTAAATCTGCTTAGAATATATTTATTTTGGGCAAAATTTCGTGAGAATTTAACTTTAGGAAAAACCATAAATCCATCTATTACTGGATAACATTCCCTTTTAATCTAATGTTGCCTCCATTATCCAGATCTTACTTCTCTCCGGGTTGTGGGAACATCCTGGGCATCTATGACATCTCCAGGGGCTCTGATGGATGGCCTCCATTTGCAAGGCATTGTTGGCACACCACATCCAGCACCAGTACCAGCTGGAATCGAGATCCAGATGCAACCAGAGAGACGCATCCAGCTGTGCTGCAGCGCCTCGTGTGTCACTTGCCACACACGAACGCCATTTGGCGATTGGTGTTGATGGCATATGCAGCGAGCAGAGAGTGGACACCGGAGAACTCAGATCGGAGGAGGAGTGAAGTGTGGCCAAGTGCGTGCCTATGAATCTCTCCCCAGTCCGGGCCAGTCACCGATACAGATGCAGATACCGCCGAACCCCGCCAGCTGCGGCGGCAATGGCTGTGGCAACATTTATGAATTATGTGCGTGCCGCATGGAGCTAGAGCTAGAGCTGGAGCTGGAGCTACAGTTGGAATCTCTGGCTGGATCGCTGGAGAGTCTTTTGGATCACGTTGTCTCATTTTTCCGCTGCACGCCAATTTTGGGGGGAGCATTGGCCAACATTACACGAATGTACGAACGGCAAGCGTGGCCACTTGCCCGTTTTGGATCCATCCTCCGCCAAGTCGGATGCTGAGCTGAGCTCCAGCTCTGATGGAGGATGGAGATGCATGCAGTTGCAGTTGCATGTAGTACTAATTGTAGAGCTTGTGTTATCCGATCCTGCACGGAGAAAAAAATTAGAGCTGATCATAGTAGTCACTTAGGTTCTAGAACTTTATAAGTTTTCAAATACTAAAAGCACCTCCTCTTGAAATGGTCAAAAGGGTTCACAATTTATATCTTAACAGCGTTTTTAAGGTTTTAACCATATATTTAAGACTGATTACTTATTAATACATAAAACTCCCAACAAAATATTCTTCTATGTTTAAAAACAATATTATCTTCAAAGAAAGTTTCTCAGATAAAGTCCACACATAATATTCTCATTAAGAATATCTCAAGTTGCTATTAAGAAGTCAAAAGCATAATTTCCTTAACCAAAAATGAAGTTGTTCCATTTTTTACAAATATTTTTCTATTCGTGTAAATAAATCAGAGTGGAGTGAGGCGACGCGTCGCTTATGGCTCAAATGGAAACATTTCGCGAGCCTTGTCAAACAATCGAATTTAATTTATGATTTCCTGCGCCAATCGAGTAATGACACTGCATGTGGTAGACCTCGGCGGACCCCGAAACTCTGGATATCTCGTGATCACTCGATACGCAATTTGGTCACAGCAGGGCCCGAAAATCGCAGCTTTGGTTCTGGCTTTGGAATTGGAAAGGAATTGGATTGGATTGGAATGGACAGGGACGTGAACGTGGACGTAGACGGGAGCCACTTGCATATGCGGCTGTCTGGGATTCTGATGGCTGTGGACCACCGCGTCGCAATCGTGGCGCGGCGGCAGCAGCAGAACCAGTTCAAGATCAGGCGTCACTTTGCGGCGCTGAGTGCCGCTGACAGTTGGATAAGGTTCGAGAGACTCAGTTCCAGAACTCAGAGACTCAGTCTCCAGAACGCAGCTGCCATTCCGCAATTAGAGCCTGGTCGCAGCCTGGTCGCCGTGGCACGTCGTCGGTCGCTATCAAACGTGTCTCTATGTCTCCGGCAGCGACTAATGATGATGGTCCCTGTCCTGGTACCTGTACCTCCACTGATCCGCGCCGAGTGTGAAGCATCAGCGTCGTCGCCTTTGATTGACAACTGATCAGCGTTTTGGAACAGCCTTTTCCCACTTTTGGAGCCAGCACGTTCTCTCTCTCTCCCTGATAACTTATCGATTTCTTTTCATAATTAAAAAACCGGCTCGGCCTGGCTCCTTACAAATAGATGAGTCCCTGGTTAAGATTGACCAGAGGAGGTTCAAATAGTTTAGTCGCCCCGCCAACATCTCTTTCTCTGCCAGTCTGGATTTGCATTGCAAATTAGACGCGGCTTCATTTGCTCCTTTCTGGCCATCGTCGTCGTAGTCGTCGTCGTAGTCGCCGTGTAATCGAGCCGCGATTCAATAAAACATTTAAACATTAAACTGCTTTTATGCAAATTGCCGGCATGCGCTTAATTTTCGATCAGCAACGGTGTCTGGTTTTGGCCTTGCATCCGCCTGAATTATCTCCCCATTGCATGCCTGCAACACCTTACGATCTCAGCCGATCCGATCCCCGCCAGCTGCAGAGCCCACTCCTCCAATCCCGGAGATGATAACATCTAGAGTGGATCTGTACATAGTCTGGCGTACGCGATCCTCCATCTAATGGCGGTGGCTAAAATGCTAATCAATAGCCTTATCGCTATTAATCTCGGCTTCGATTTACCTTCTGCCCGGATCTCTCTGCCAGCTACTTGTTTTTCGAGATGGCATCGGCTTGGGGGCAAGGGTATTGATTGGAAGTGGACCATTCATTAAACATCCAATAGCTGTTGCCTGTTTGTAAACGTTTGTTGGCTTAAATTGTGGATCATTACGTTAATTAACATTGAGCATACGCCGTGTGGGTCACAGAGAAGGGGATACGGGTGCCCTTCATTAGAGAACATTGTTTTGATGGCCTTGAAGGGTGTTTTCTTTACAATAAAGGTAATAAAAGTTAACTAGGAGGGAGAAAAAACTTTAAAATAGTAAATAAATAATAGTAAATCTGGCAAATCGGACATCTTTCTATTTGTACTCCCTCTGTTATTGATAAATTCCTCAAAAGAAATAAAATCCAACTCCTTATGACTCACAGTCAAAGGCCTCACCCAAAAGCCCAGCTTTTCCTCCAATTACCAGATGATCAACGAAATGGCATTCTTTGGACTCATTACTTAGGCATAAGCCCTCCAGCTGCAGGTCACCTGGCTCCAGGACAAGGAGGAGAAGCAGGAACAGATGGAGGCCAAGTCATTGGCATATTTATGAGCCAGCCGCTCCCCACAGACGCACAGGCAGCAGCATTGGAGGAGCATCGAACATGAGCCTGCCGGGCGGCAACGGCATCGCAGTCCCATCCCAGACCCTCTCTACTCTACCAATCTACCATCATCTCAATCCGCCGATCTCCCAACTCCCATTTGGCCGAATGGCTGTGGATTGGCTTCAGCTCACTTCGGCTGGGCTCCATTGGCGCGTGGGCTGGGCTTTGCCGCGACGCTGGGATGCTGTCGCCCGAAGTGGATTTTCTGTTCAACAAGTAGTTTATGATGTTTTTGTCAATTCATGGCAAAATTAATGACGCTGCAGAAAAGCACACGCACATGGAATCTGCTGCAGAGAGAGAAATCGTGGAGGGTGTAAGAAATTGGGGAAACATTTATTGATACATTAAATAGTATTAAACTATTTATTAAATCTTAATCAGTTAAGTTTGTTTTAAATTTCTTCATACTTTCCCGAAAGGTCCAATATTAAATCATTATCTTTAAATGTTTATCCAAAGAACGCTAGGAGCCTCTCCAGGATTTTGGGTTTCATTAGAATTCCCAACTGGAAGTTCTGCTGATATTTACACTGCTTGTGGAAATTGGTAAGCATCAGATACTGATGAGAAAGAGGTGACATTTTAAAGAACTAAATGTATTGGCAAACATAAGACCCTATTTAAATTTAATAAAATTTAATTCGTGTGTAAAATGTATATTTTTTTTTACAATACCCCATTTTTTCTCTCCCTGTATCGCTGCTCTCCCTGGCAAGGCGTTAAAAATTGTTGCCCATAAACTTAAAGAACTGCAAAGGAGTTGGCTGATCGCAACTCCCCCCCGGCGGAACCGCATCCACCAGGTGCTCGCGGGCTGAATCTGCATTCAGAAATGCCATTAGTCACATTTGTGGGCCACAGTCGCAGGCGCTTGTAGCCACGACTTGTAATTTTCTCCTCTTCCGCGGCGGAACCCGTTTGGATAATGCCGGGCTCTGGCTGGGATTGGGGATGTGGATGTGGATGTGGAATGGGCCTTTGGCCAGCCTGCACAAATATTTCTATTGCCGTTAATGGCGTTAATAATTTTAGCGGTCCAGCCGCTGCTGGTGTGGATGGTGGCTGGAGGATTAGCCCGCGTCTGTCATGTTCCGGGATGACGTTACATGGCCCCAACTGACAGCCAGGAGCAGCAGCAGCAGGGAAATATGAATAAGCAGGCCAGAGAGCCCAACTTTGGGCGGTGGCTAATGCGAAGTTAATTGGAAAATGCCAGCCCAGAGTGCGAGTCTGCTAAGAGTGGGCCGAGTCAGTGCGCCGCTTCAGGATTAGTCGGAGCAGCAAATGGCGTATCGGATTTCAAGCTGCCCGCTGGTAGCCACCGCCTGTCACTCGGCAGCGGCAACGCCACCACTGCTCCGAGATAACTCCCGATTCCGATTTCGATTCCGATCCCGAGCACTTGTTCAACATGCCGCAGCAGGAGCAGCCATAGCAGCCAGAGCAGATGGAGTCATGGTAACGGGAGAAGTCCCAGATGCCACCGCTGCCACTGGCGGAACAGCGGCCAAGTTGACGACATGCAATGCATCCGATTTCAAGGAAAATCCTTAAGATATTTCCACGTTTTGCAGGTGCGAATTCCATAAAAGTATCTGCTGGCAAAAGTTTTCAGTTTCAACGCTCTTCTCCAGGCTGTATTGGGTTTAAAAAAATGTCACTCAATATTCTTTATAAAATGTTAAGATATTGATATCTAATTTTTATTACAAAGCCTTAAGCCTTATAATTGAGAAAAGGGCATTGCCTTGAAGTTATTTATCATTAATGGTCGCTAATTGAGTTTACAACAATGATTTGGCATGTTTGGGTTTAATTTTATTTATTTTTTTATTATTTTAAATAAACCCCTTGAATTCAAAGACAATATTCTACTTGAAAAAACTAGGAAAGATAATATGCTTAAAAAAGTATTGACATTATTAATGAACATTAAAATATATTTTTTTTTATTTTGCTTCATTAAAGGTAATTTCTAAAACACTTCAGACATTTATAATATTTAAAAGAATATAAGAATTAAAAATTATAAGGAGAAATCATAAAAATAAGGATATAGAAGAAATACGGTACACTTAATTTTGTTTTTTTATTAATTTAAAAATTAAAAAGACCAATGCCATTAACCATGATTTATAGAAAATTTAATGTCAGAAAATTAAAGTTCCAAATATTCCAAAATCTATTTATTATCATAAAAACTATTCCACAATTAATACCTTATTACAGAAATGCACATATGTTAGTTCATTTAAGAAAGAAATAAGATGTTTTAAATGACCATATCTATATTTTGCTTTAATTAAAATATAAACGAACACAGATTAGAAATTGGAAACTAGAGCGTCTAAAAAGTATCACTAAATAATATTTTATTATCCATAAATCAATAAAACCATTTCCATAAAATACCATTTACATAAAATAACCAAAATATCATTACTAGAATCTTCTTCTTATCTTCCAAATTTTAAAATTAATATTATTATTAATCACTTTAATCTCCTGGGAACAACTCTACTCGGAATATATGCTGATCTCACCGAATGAATCTGAACAATCGCCACCTGCGACTCGGGCGATTTGTGTCACTTTCAAGATTGGCGTTTGGTTGCTCAATTTATAAGTTCCCCGCTCGGCGATATGTTCGCCATTTTGGAAAGATGTGTGTGCGTCTTAAGGCCGGCTAATGAACACGCCTACTGCCAGCCACCTGTGCCGGTGCAGGTGAGTGTGCGAGTGTCCAGAGCTAGTGTGTGTGCAAGTGCGAGTGCGTGAGCTATGGCTATGACTCCGGCTCTGGCTGGTGGTTGTGATTTGCAATTATAAAAAACACGCATACGCCGCATAGGCCAAAGTCGAGCAGCAGCCATTGCAGGCGCCCGAAGCCGGTGTGTGTCTCATTTTTTATGGGTATTTGTGAGTGAGTGGCTCGAAGCACTTGCCTTTAAATTGAGAGAGCGAGAAACGCTGACAAATTCGGCAGAGACCAAAAACCAAACCCCCCGAAAAAAGCTCAGAGAGCTCACTGCAAAAACACAATTTATTTGCGAATAAAATATGCAGCGTGTAAACTCCAATTAGACGCTAATTTCAGCCATAAAATGCAAATGTGCGTGCAGGAGTTGCAGTATTTTTTTCTCAGTTTTTTTTTGCTTTCCGTGAGCCACATTCACTTGCGGGTTTGGGGCCTAAGGCTAAACTCGCGCCACTGGAGGCAAAGTGAATGGAATTGCAATTAATAAATGGCCGCTAGCCGCACCTGACCATGCCCACTAAAGCGATCAATAAACAATGAGCCACAATGTGGCATTAGTGCATAAATCCTGCCCCACACAAAGACAACCCGCAGGGATTGCGTGCTGCCTCGACCAGGAAAATCCAAGAAACTAATAGAAAATAGAGGATATCGCCCACGTCTCGGTTTGGGGCCACATCGATAATTGCCAATTATGCGACGAATCAAAGCGGCCAAATTTGGCAGGGAAAAAGTCAAAATAAAGCCAAGTTTTTATTACAATTTTCCAGCCAGCAGCCTGCAGCCTGTGGGACTCTCGACCGACTCCTGCAGCTTGCTCTCTTTTATTTTTTGTGTAATGAAGTCATTATAAAATATTGCCCCAGCTCGCCGAGTCCGCTCGAGATCCAGCTCGCCTGGCATTGGCCATAAATTCTCATTCGTGCGCGTTTCCCAAACTCAGCTCTCAACCTGTCACGACAGCTGTGCGCCGTCTAATCTAATCCCATTGAGTTTTTCTCTATTTTTTCCTACGGTTTTCCTTTGGTTTGTCTTATTTCTACTCCAGTTTTCCTTTTTGTTTTTCCCTAGCTCCGGTGCTCACGTCGTTTTTGGGGTCGAGACATTATGGATGCAGGCCGCTCATTAAGCTGACGCTGGGCAGCCCATAAATCCAAATTCGAATCGAAGTCTGATTCCGCCCACCCGTCTATGCATGGTCGAGTCCAAATCCACAGCCAAATCCCAATCCAATTCGCCTGCGCCGGCTGACTGATCGCAGTAGCTGACACGGCATCGCCATCGCCACCGTCGATCTGCGGGATCATGGAGCTTTATGGCTCCACTTGACTGCAACTGACACACACTTTGTTCAGCTGTCGCCCGGGCGGTCTCGGCGGTTTCGGCTCCAACCTCCCAGCTACAGTATACAGCTCCTGCTCCAAGTCCCAGGTCCCCGGACATGAGCTGGCATTTCAATTGGGCGGCTGGGGCCACTCCCAAGGGCTTAATTTGGTTCAACGGGGCCGACATGCACCCAATTTTAATCAGCCAAGCATGAGTATATTATATTGATTAATGATTACGACCACAAAAGGGGCTATAAATCCTTCAAAATCAATGTAAAGTTAAAGAATTAGTGGGCTGTTGAATAGATAAATAAAACAATAAGCATTTTGATCCTTGGTTACATGAATAATTCATCATCAGAAGAAATAATACAGAATTTAAGCCTATTTAGGGAAGAATAAAGACAGAATCTTATTATATTGCTTATATTTTTCCTTAAGCAATTCTATATAAAAAGAAAAAGATCTTTAATTGCATGTATTATTATATTATGTTAATGAAAATATATCAACATATATGTACATGTACCTATAGGTACAAAAATATTTCCAGCTTATTTATTCTTTTAAAAAATTAATAAAATATTACAAATTCGGTGCTAGGACTTATTATCTTTAAAAGAATTTTAATTTAATAATTAAATTAGATATATTAAATTAAGGCAAGTAAATTTACCATTAATTTTAATAACAAAGGAGCTCAAACCTTATATATTTCACATTTGTACAATTCAAACATTTATATTTGAGCCATAAACAACTCAATATCCTCTCTCTCTCATGACTCAACTGTTTTTCTCCACCGGCAATCAGCTAGAAAAATAATTTTCGATCAGCTTTTTATCGCTGCTGATACATGACGTGGGTGTTGTTGTGACTCCCGCGGAAACCGAAAGATTCCTTCACCCCTTACATGCCATTGAAAGATGTTGAAAAACAATGGATTCCCCCTTGATTTTGCAATCGCAGAACAAAAATCACACGCAAATGAGGTTGGCTGAGTGATAAAAGGCAGTCAAGGCAATCTAACTCAGGGCTCATTATCATAATATTGTCTCTGATATGTTCCAAGAGCCAACACTGCGTATGCGCAATGTGCCTTATGAGCGATATGACTCACATTCGGAGGTTTTAGGATGCCAATTGAAGTCCAAGGAGGCTGCGCTGGCTAAGTGAAATCCGCACTCGGGCTGCCCCATTAACCATTTACCCATTACCACCAACAGATCAAAGTCAATCTTCTGCTGATCAGTAAAAAACTCACGTAGCTCATGAGCAGCTTTTTTGTGTGCGGATCGATCTGGAATGGGGGATGAGGGGCAGTAGCTGGTTTTCCAGCCTATGGGCGGTACTTGCTGCTCTCGCTCGCACGCACAGAAAGGCACTCGAGACAGATATAGAAGGCTGATATATATATAGATAGAAGGCACTTTTTGCGCGCCTCAAAAATTGTTATTGCACATTTAAAGGCGTCATTATTAGCGCTACATGGAGGCACTAACAATTGTCCATGCATTTCCAATGCGGCCGCAGTCCACGCACTAATTGGACCCAGTTGGAGGCGGAAGGAGGCGGAAGGAGCCACGCGGTGGAATGGAACGAACGAAACAGTACCGATCTCGCATAGCAATTGCCTGGCACTCTTTTGGGCCGCTCTTAGTGGGTTATCACATAAATTGTGCTCCCAAATCTTGATCTGCAAATCATTTTCGACAACTTTACGGCCCCGGGCTGTGGCTGGAGCTGGAGCTGAGGCTAGTACTGGAGCGGGGTGGACCCCGGTCTATATGCATATGTATGATCGTAACTTCGCTCCGCTATCTGTCGCTGCAATCTCGATCAGAGTGCGCATGCCACGATTCACGATCCGCGATCGCCGGCAACAATATTTTCTTGTGACTGCGTTTAGTGGCCATTTTTTGCAGATTTTTATTTTTTGGTTCAGCATTTCCTGCCGCACTTTTAACCCATTTTTTTTTTATAACTTAAAGTTTTGGGTAATTTATTACAATATAAACTATTACTCATCAAGCTGAGAGTATACAAAAAAGAATAAATGTCACGTTGCATTTATTATTCCTGGATAAAAATAATTTCCCTTACATTATTTTTACTTTTTGCTAATTCTGAGATTATTTAGTAGCTTTGTAGTTTTTTTCAAATACTAATTGAAGTAGGAACAATTTTTAATTTTAAATTTAGTTACAATTTGTTATTTTAATTTAAAAGATCAAAATGATGACCTAATTTGATTTTTTGTTCTAAATATTTCTTTATTTATTTATGTAAGCTTTAATTGGTTCATCTGCAAACTATTTCTGCACAATCGAAAAATGCCAATAAAATGTTATATAGTTAAAATATTGAAAATCTGTAGTTTCAAGGATTACTTTCTTTATTTTAAATTTTTAAATTTCACTGAGGGATATAATTTAACATTTATGAGTAAAAATAGTTAGGAGATGGTTCTGTTTTCTAGATATTTACCTAATATTCAGCTTCATAATTTATAATTTAAATATAAAACCATCAAATTATATCACAAACAATGCTTCTTAATTGTTTCTATAATATTAAGAAACACACATAAATCTAGAATGAACACACACCAAAAAAAAGGGTTAACGATCTCAATCATTAAAAGCTGAATTATTTAGTGGGTCCGGCCAACTAGGCGGACATTTAATTTAGGTGCCCCGACACTAGCGGGAAGCGTTCCTGTCAGCGACTAATGAAATTTATGCATTTATGCTGGAATCCTCGCCAGCGCCGCCTCGCAGCACTCAGCGCAGGACGCAGACAACGGCCGATGATCCATGTTAATGTCCATCAAATGTGCCAGGGACCGGGGTAAAGCAGCTGTCAATTCGATTGTTGGACATGTCCACTTGTCCATGTTGCAATTTGCAATTAGCTGCACTAGCAACGGATATGGTTGGGAATGGGAATGGAGGAGGATGGCCTGAGACTAGATCCAAAGGATGCCCTGCAAGTGTCGCGATGCGCGTTTCCCGTGAGAAATTTCAATTATTTTAATTAGCGTGGCGATCGCGGTCGCTTTATTAGGCGAAACCGATCGATGTAAGCGCGTCCGCGGCTCTGCGGAGTCTGAATCCGAGCTGCTGCCGAGGTATCTGTATCTCTCTGTGGCCAATTTCCGCTGCACGCAACGGCGACATCTCAGCCAGCGTCGCAGCGTCGCTGCTGGAATGCCGCGTTGATAGCGAAGACATGGTCGTCGCAGAACAGGATTCTGGCACTGGCATTGGGACTGGGACTGGGGACTGGCACTGGGCATCTTTGCGGCCGCCTAATGACATGTTTTGGATAATGATGACGGAGGAGACCGGAGATACTGCGCCGAGGAGACGGAGACTGGTCCGCCGAGTGGCGATAAAAAGCTGGAACTTAATTTAAATTGATGACACCGCTCTCGTCGCCGGCCACTTGGAAAATTGCCCACAAGCGGCGGTCGTTTGCCAAGCAAATCAATCTGCATGCCAGCAGTCGGGGATTCGTTTAGCCGAGGGACCACCCGGCGGATGAATCGGTATCTGTGACTGTGTCTGTGCCAGCTCCAGCTGCAACTCCAATTCCGCGGATGTAACTGCGGGCTTAATTGGCCGCAGCGGTGTCAATTGCAGCGCCACCGCTGGCCATCACAATGAGGGACCAATGACCACTGGACGACAGTGGCCAATTCCCAGGCCACCAACGGGGGAGCTGTAGCCAGTAGCCTGCAGCCTGTAGCTGTATCTGGCGAATGCGACTTGCTGACCAGCCGAGAGTGTCGCCCGCTGCGATTGGGAATGCCAATTTCAGCAATTAACAATGGCCATAAACGCGCACAGAGTCGGCAGGTGAGTTTGCTTCGGTGTAAGCCAAAGTGAGCTAAGCCCGCTAAGCTCGCCGGATGTGAGATACCAAGATACCGGGAATAGTGCCACATACAAGTGGCTTACACATGCAGCCTCCGGATTAGCCAAGTGTGAAGCGGAGGCGGAAACGATCTGAATCTGAAGCTGAAGCTAAAAATGAAATTGAAATTGAAACTGATGCTGTTTCTGTTTCTGTAGTATCTCAATCCGATTCCGATTCCGTGCGGGCCAGTGACCTGTAAACAAAAGCCAAAGGCCGCTGTCGAACATTAATCAGCAGATCACACCGCTCTTTGCACTGTGCAAAAAAAAGGTAGCCCGAGTTAGTCATCACTTTTGAAAGGTTTATTGATAAAAAATAAAAGGGTTTCATACTTAAAATATTATTGATAATTTGTAGTACCAATAAAACTAATATTTGAAGATTCTTAGTGATACATATTTCAAGTTTATATATATTTTAGAGGGAACCATGCATGCTTTACCTTGAAAAAGGTTTTCTTTGCATTTTTAAAGTATTAAAAAACATGTAAAATTGATTTAATAAAAGTATTTCTTTCAAATTAATTAGTTTATGATAAAACCAATAAACGTAATATTTTGCGGTTCTTATTGATGAATATTATAAATTTGAATAAAGTTTTAAGAGAACCTTGCCTTGCCTCCTTTACCTAGAAAAATATTTTACTGGCATTTTTGAGGCGTTAAAATAAATATAAAATGGATTTATTAGAGCTTTTCCTTTCAAAATTAATGATTTAATGATTCTTTTATATAAATAGAGATTAAAAGAATATATTAAAGTGAAAATGAACCAGTTATGGGTTAATCTGTATTTTTTTTTTATTAACTTTAATCTCTTAAAGTAATATATTTCTTCATTCAAATTTATATTTTAAAAGATACCTTGTATAAAACGGATTTATATGGAAAGAACAAATATTATGTCATTATAAAATTTGAACACTCATAAATAATCAGATTTAACCTTTAATATCATCTAGAAAATATATATTTAATGCAAGACAAAGCGAGTTACTTGTCCCAGCTTATGGCTCTTTTTCGATACCTCTTTTTCTCTCCATGTAGCTTCGAAGTAGCGGCATTTAGGAAAAGACAAGACACGAGTCACCCAGCTGTTGATCTACAAAGTATCCATAAGATTGCCCTTTGGCGGAAAGAGACTTCACAGCTTCAGCTTTAGCAACTTCAACTTCAATTTCAATTTCGATTTCGATTTCAACTTCACGAGCGCGTTCAAGGCGCTGCAATCGCCAGTCTTGGGGCCTGGGAGGATGGGAGGTGGCGGTGGTTCAACGACACGATAACAATATATTGTTGAAAGTAACCAAAAGTTAGGTGTTGGGCTTGACCTTGAGCGGGATTGACCGCTTAGAGCTCTTGAACACTCGATGGATTGGCTACGCCGCTCCAATCACGCACTCACTCACTCACTTCCTGGCCAAACCTGGCCGTATCCGAGCTTGACCCATTACGCGATGAGCTCCGAAACAAAGACCGACGATCGCTGGGTATGTGCCGTGCACTCCGACTCCGGGAATTCGGAAAAAGACACGTTCCGCGGCAGCGGCACATAAACACAAGCTTGATTGGTTACGAAACACGGGCGTTGAAATTAAAAAATGAAGACGTCGCCGCGCCACCTGAATTATTTGCAGCCCTTATCGAATAAGTACACAGAAGCTCGAATGAGTCGCGAAAACCAAATTAGAATATCACGGCAGCAGCCATTTTATGAGTCGGATGCAGATACAGATACAGCTACAGATACAGATACACGCACGTATCTGTATCTGCTGGAACGTCGCCTCGTCCAGTTGCACGTCCATTCTAAAACTCGCTCGCTGGGCAGAAGCCTGAAACAAACATATAGCGAACCGAACCGATTTATTGGGCAAACGCGTTTTCCAAACGCTTCGGTCTCGGTCTCCCGCTCACCCATACACGCACGCCACCTGCCATAGCCGCTATAGCGCTCCGCTCCGATCCGATACGATCCGAGGCCCTCACCTCACCTGGCTCACCTGGCTCGTGCGTCCGCCTGGCTTTCGCTTTCAGTTGCTGCTCGCCGCTGCCGCCGATTGGTGTTGCTTCTTGCTGGGATCGCGTCGTGTCCGCTGCCTTACTCTCCGTCGTGTTGCTCTCGTAAAGCCGTCGTGTCGCTGCTTCTGTGTCTTGACCCCCGACGCGAGGATAATTCCCACTCTTTAGCTCCTTGTAGAGCACCTTGAAGGTGTAGATTAAGTGTTAATTCTGGCAGGGATTGCCAAGTGCTGTTGTTTCTGTGCTGCAACTTTCAAGGATTAATCCTTGGGAGAATGTGGTGAACTTTAAAGTCGCCACTTGAGTAAAGCTTCTGGCAAAGATCGTGTAAAGTGTCAAGGATAATCCGCCCAACCCAATCCCCGGGCATGAGTCCCAGCCAAGTGTAGAGTGTGCCTTTTGTGTTCCCTTCAAACCCCCTAACGAACATGGACGCCGATCAGGACTCGAGTAACCATCGCGGTTCAGTGTCCTCCAGCCGTTCCCTCGAGATACCCGCCACACCGTCACGTTCCCCCAAAAAGGTGTCCTTTTCGGATGAGCTGCCCCAGTCGCAGACACCCGCGCAGCAGCCCATCCAGCCGCCAGCGGCCACGGGAGTGAGTCACGTGCTCCACCAGGCTGCCCAGTATCTGGAGCGATTGCATGGCTCACGCGAGGAGGAGGCGGAGAAGGAGGAGGAAATGCAACAAAGTAGTGATAAAGAAGAGAGCGAAGCCGCCGTTCTCGACTTGGTTGCCGTGGATGTGGCGAGTGCAGATGAACCGGCGGCAGTTATGGCCAGCTCGCCCAGCATTCTAGTTGCCAGCGTTGGCAAGCAGGAAGCGAATGGAAATGGAAGTGGAAATGGAAATGGAAATCCGAATCAGCGGCAATCAAATTTGTACATGGAACGATACAACCTCAATTTAGATAAGAACTGCAGCTCCATGGAGCTGGAGGCGCGCCGGGAGAAGCAGCGCTGGCTGCTCATATCCGAGTGCAGTGCTCTGTTCGATGAGGGCGAGGGCAAGCATACCAGGGAGGCCTTCCGCAAGCTGTTCCTGGATGAGGTGAGTCTAATTTGGGGAGGATCTTTAATAAAAAAATAATAAATAATTATTAATATTAATATTTATAAGGTTTTTCTTAGCTTAAAAACGATAAAGTTTGCTTTGTTGTATTATAAAAACCAAGGAAGTGTCAGTTTAGTAAAAGAAATCATAAGATGTATCCCTAAAAACTGATCGGAATTGTGAAATAAATATTAATATAAATATTAAAGCCAAGAAAGTGTCAGTTAAGTGAAATAAACCCTCATAACTATCCCTAAAATCTGATAAAAAATCAAAGTAAATTCACAAAGTATTTTCCAAAATTAAAAACTAATCAAAAATTGGAAATAAATATCAATATAAATATTAAAACCAAGAAAGTGTCAGTTTGGTGAAATTAACTCTCAGAAGTGACCCTTAAATCTGATCATAAAGTAAAATAAATCCACAAAATTACTCGCAAAATCAAACCTGTAACCGGAGGAGAATAAAAACTCAATTGAAATCCCTTATCTAGATCTCATAAAGTATCAATAAAAAATCATTTGTTAACAACAAATTGAAGGCACTGTGGGGAATGCGATACCCACTCAATTGCGATCGCTCGATACTGAGTTAAAAGCGATATATTAAGTTCTGTGAGTTATTAATTACATCATTCGCCAGAAAAAGCCATGCAAAATGGGAATGGTAATGGATATGGGTCTCCACAGCTCCGATCCAGACTTCAGTGACCTTGTGCCACTTATTCTGTGGTCCTTTACCCGGTCAGCGCTGGTCGATCGATCGTAAAACCCGTTTTTTGATGGGCTCTCCAGCTTGTGTTTACTTTGTTGCGGCTTTGGTTTCGGCCGCAAGTATTTTGTGTTTTTATGGGCTCCCCGAAAGCTGCCTAACCAGTCAGGGCTCATCCGTTAAATATGCACATTTTTCATCATCGGGAGATCTCCATCGACTTCGGAATCACCAACTGTGACCAAATGCAAAAGATGCGCTTCGACTTTGCCTTTGCCTTTGCAGACAATGCCGATGGGCTGCCATGATCGTGAGATCGAATGCCATTAAGATATTAATAAGCGGCTAATTTAATTTAAATTTATGCCAGGCATTCGTCTCAATCACTGCCGCATAGTTGGGTTCGATTCCATGGGATCGTGGGACCAGAGCTGTTCTGGCCCCTTAATTATGCTCATTACGTGAGGGGATCTCCGCCAGAACCGAGAGCTGTGTAAACACTTTCGTGTACATAAATCTCCGGATTGCGGGGTATAAACAAATGCTTCTCCAAACAATGCAGGCAAAGATCATAAATTAATTAACACTTTCACAGCAACGGAGACGCATAAATTCGGATCTTTACAACTTGTTTTATTCGGACTCGGTCTCTACTTACAGGAATTCCAGCAGAAGCTCTTCCAGCTGTTCGATCTCGAGCGGAACGGCTATCTCCTGCAAGATCGCTGGATCGAGCACCTCAAGGGTCGTCTGACGTAAGTTGGAGTTTCAGTTCCTTAGAGTTCCTCTAGCTCTGGTAGCTCCTCCTGCTCCTCTGAGATCGCTGCTGCGACGGTGCCAAAACAATTAGCTCGCCTTGGAAAAAATAGCTATCCGATCCAGTCCGCTCCACTTGGATCCACACACGCAGCTCTAGTCGAGAGCTGGCGTGCTCCAGGCATTCCAGCTGCGCCAAGCAGAAGCCGCCGCGAATGCCTCTCGCCACCGATCCCAGATGCCAGCCTCGTTCCCAGACGCTGTCCGTTGCCCATGGCGATGCTATCTGCGCCGTGTGTTAACATATACAACAGCTAACATAGTCCGCGTGCCTCGACAGCAGCTCGAGAGTTGGATCTGGGACCCGGGCCGGGGACCTGGCCTGCGATGGCGACTGCAGCCACAAACTGTCATTGCCTGCCTGTCGTAATGAAGTCATTCAAATACAAATATAGTGCGAGCAGCGGCAGCAGCGACTTAGGAGGCTTCATAGGGTGCGGAGGAGGAGAGGACGACCTGGTATTGGGTGCACAGAAAGGAAAAGAAATGAGTTACTTAATTGGAGTCAGTAAAAGATAATTAAGAAGAATAAATTAACTTATTTGAATTTATAAATTTAATTTAAAAATAAATATTTAAAAGGTTTACAGAGTTGAGACTTTATTAAATTCAAATTTAACGAATTGAAGGACCTTAAACTCTTTTATTTCTTACTGTGCCTCAATACCCGAGGAAGTGAGGGAGTTTCTCAGTGTATCCACAAATGGGATATCTATAAATTAGGGTTATATCTTGGACTCTCTCTCACAGCGACGACCGCCAGATGGACTTTGCGGAGCAGATCGAGTCGGTGGCCTATGTGATTTGCGGTGAGAACAGCCGCGTGAGCTTCAAGAACTTCCGCGACATCTGGCACACAAGAGGGGTAAGATCTCCACTTAACTCCTGTTAAAAATCCAGATTATTCTAATCCCTTTACTCCTACTAAGATCTTGGATAAACTCTACCGCCTGATAGAGCTAGAAGGCAGCAATCTGGTGTCCACTAATCAGGTAATGGAGTTCATCTCCCACCTGACCAACTCCCGCCCCAGGACGGGCTTTGACAAGAGCTCACTGGCAAGACTAGAACAGCTCTTTCGCACCACAGTGGGCAACGAGCAGGAAATACGAAGGGAGGAGTTCCAGAAGATTGTCACCTCCAAGAATGTGAGTTTGCTGAAGGCACTTACTAATTAATAAATAATTCATCTTATTCTCACCACTCTGGTAGCCCTTCTTTACGGAGCGCGTCTTCCAGATCTTCGACAAGGACAACTCGGGCTCGATTTCGCTGCAGGAGTTCATCGATGCCATACACCAGTTCTCGGGGCAGTCGGCGGATGACAAGATCCGGTTTCTGTTCAAGGTCTACGACATAGATGGTGAGCTTTACATATTGGATTACCCAGACCTATCAGAATTTACCTTTTATTGACTCAACAGGCGATGGCCTCATCCAGCACAAGGAGCTGCACGATGTCATCAGACACTGCATCAAGGAGAATGGCATGGAGTTCTCCGAGGACCAGATCGAGGACCTTACCAGCGCCATGTTCGAAGACGCTGATCCCCACAACAGCGGCGAGATCACCTACGAGGCGCTGAAGAACCAGCTGCACAAGCACGGCGGTCTCCTGGAAAACCTCAGCATCACGTAGGATCTGAAGGATAATTAGGATTAATATTTATTTTAAATTAATTTAATTATATTTTCCAGCATCGATCGCTGGCTTGTGCCCATTGCCGAGGACCGGCAGGCGGGTGGAGCTGCCAAGGGTGGCTTCTGGAGCTCCCTGCCTCACCAGCTGTCGCTGGCTTACATGAAGAACAACCAGGTCTTTGTCACGTATCTGTTCTTCTACATAGCCGTCAACCTGTGCCTCTTCATCTCCCGCGCCATTCAGTATCGAGCCAGCAATGGCTTTGTCATCATAGCCAGAGCTTGTGGTGAGTCCGGGGTCCTTCCTAGATTTCTCATAATTATTAATAATGTTTCTCCCCCCAGGACAATGCCTGAACTTCAACTGCGCCTGGGTTCTAGTGCTGATGCTTCGACACTCCTTAACTTATCTCAGAGGACGAGGTCTCTCCTCCTACCTCCCCTTGGACCACCATGTGTACCTGCACAAGCTCACGGGCATCACGATATCCGTGCTGAGCCTGGTCCACACTGTGATGCATCTGTTCAACTTTTCGATCATAGTGATCAATGATCCCAATATCAACGCGGGACACTATACCATCGGGGAGTGGCTGCTCACGGATCGTCCGGGGCTCTTTGGCCTCATCCCGGGCTGTGCCAATCCCACGGGAGTGGCACTGCTGGCCATCCTGGTGGTGATGTTCGTGTGCTCGCAGCCCTTTGTCCGGCGGAAGGGCAGCTTCGAGGTCTTCTACTGGACGCATCTGCTGTACGTGCCCTTCTGGGTGCTGTGCCTCTTCCATGGGCCCAACTTCTGGAAGTGGTTCATGCTGCCCGGTCTAGTGTACATCGTGGAGCGGGCTCTGCGGTTCATTTGGATGAAGGGTGAGCATGGCAAGACCTACATCAGCTCGGGCCTGCTGCTGCCGTCCAAGGTGGTGCACTTGGTCATCAAGCGGCCGCTGCACTTCAACTTCCGGCCCGGGGACTACGTCTTCGTGAACATCCCGGCCATTGCCAACTACGAGTGGCATCCGTTCACCATCAGCTCGGCGCCGGAGCAGGAGGACTACATGTGGCTCCACATACGCACCGTGGGCGAGTGGACGAACCGGTTGTACCGCTACTTCGAGCGGGAGCAGCAGAAGCTGCAGCAGGGCGGCTCCTCCCAGGAGGCGAACCAGCACATGCACGCCATTCCCACGCCCAGCTTCATGCTCCTGAACGAGGCCCGTAACCCGGCCATGGCTGGTGAGAGGTCCTCCACCCCTCAAACGGACTTTCTGGCCAGGAATCTGGCTGTGCAGGCAGTGCCGCCAGTGCGGCCTCCTCGCCAGAATCGCAAGCTGGTAGCAGGGACTGCTCCCGATCCCCCAGCCTCAGGGGTGAACCGCATCCGGAGCATCAAGAAGAGTTTGCAGCGCACTTTCTCCCGGAAGGAGGCGCCCGAGCCCAAGAAGGGCATTTCCAATGGCGCCTTCCTGGCGGACAGCGAGCGGGAGGACGCCAGCCTGAAGCAGAGGCCGCTGGAGAAGAGCATCTCCCTGCCGGACATCAGTGTGAAGAGCAAGAAGCGCAGTCGCCTCAAGGCGTGAGTAATCTCTATAATTATATTCTCTCCAAGATGCTCACCCTTAACCCACAGACTTCGGGCTCTGGGACGCTCCGAGTCCGAGTCCGCGTTCGACGAGAAGCGGGTGCGAAGGGCCCGGAACAACAGCGTGGGATTGGCCTACCTCAGTCCGCAGAACAAGTCGCTGGCGCAGAGCTTCCGCTACATGCGCACCAAGCCCACGATCATCGCCTTCAAGACGCCCAGCATTGAGGAGCGGGAGCACCAGCTGGCCACGGGAGAGGTCATCGGCGGGGGCCCGGCCAGCAGGGCGGAGCAGGGCATACAACTGGGCTCGAGGACGGATGCGGGCGATAAGTTGCAGGCGGCCAGACTCAGTCTGGCGGCCGAGGTGGCCTCCAAGCCACTGGAGGTAAGTGATTGGTAGTCCCCGGAAACTAACCCATCTAAAGCCACTAATTCATGTTCGACAAAAGGATCAGGCACAGACGGGACCGGGCAGCAGAAAGTCCATTCTGCGGCGTCCCACCTTCCTGCGCACCCTGTCCACCTCCATAAATAACAGATCGGGCGGCGGAGGTGGAGGATCGGCTGGTAGCTCCACAAATAACAGCGGTGGCAAGGTCACACTCGATGCGGGCGTCATGGAGGTGCGGGTTTACACCAAACACACACACAATTTTTCTCCACTAACCCTTTGCCCATGCTAATGACCTTGACCTCCTCGCAGATCTTCATCGATGGCCCCTATGGCGCTCCCTCGAGCCACATCTTTGGAGCCCAGCACGCGGTGCTCATTGGCACGGGCATTGGCGTGACGCCCTTCGCCTCCATCCTGCAGTCCATCATGCATCGCTACTGGAAGGCGCGCCACAGCTGCCCGAGGTGCCAGTTCGAGTGGGCCAGCGAGATACCCAAGTCTGTGATGAACCTGCGCAAGGTGGACTTCTTCTGGATCAACCGGGACCAGCGCTCCTTCGAGTGGTTCGTCAACCTGCTGTCGCAGCTGGAGATCGAGCAGGCGGAGCTGGGCGGGGCCATGGAGCGGTGAGTGCAGCTTGGGAGTAGTATCTAAGAGATAGATAACAGGCTAATGTATCTACAGCTTCCTGGACATGCACATGTACATCACGAGTGCCCTGCAAAGAACGGACATGAAGGCTGTAGGCCTGCAACTCGCCTTGGATCTGCTGCACGAGAAGGTAGCGAAGGTAAACCTACAAATCCACTGCCTTTTCTAACTCTATCTCTTCCAGGGCAAGCGGGATCTGATCACGGGCTTGAAGACCCGCACCAATGCCGGCCGGCCCAACTGGGACAAGGTGTTCAAGCAGCTGCAGGCCCAGCAGAAGGGCAAGGTCACCGTCTTCTACTGCGGCCCTCCACAGCTGGCCAAGACGCTGAGATACAAGTGCGACCAGTACGGATTCGCCTTTCGTAAGGAGTGCTTCTGAACCACACACATCACTCGCCAAGTCCACCTCTCCATCCTCTCTTCTCCATCCATATCTCCCTCATCGTGTTCTCATTTGCATAAGCAACGGGTTTATTTTCGGGTTCGGTTCGGTTTAGCTTAGCTTAGATGGCTATTTATTCGTCACTTGTCTCTTGTTGCCTCCTCATTGTCCCCCCTCAGCTTGTAAATATCTATATCTCTATGTATTATCCATGTACGTGCTCATGCAATAAAGTTTGTTACCCAATGTGTGCCGTCCAGTCATCAGCAAGATCAGCAGGATCAGCAGGAGAGTACATTGTCAGCATCTTTGCAGGCGGCTCCGAATTCTACATCTGATGCAACCCAACCCGATCGCCTCAAAACCATTTTAAAATTCGGAAACTCTAATAAAAAAAAGACATCAACGAAACGAGAACAAACACAGATGAGCTACCTGAATAGTGGATAGTGGATTCACTGCTTCAGCCAGGTGCTAAAGTTGATGTCACTGGGCCTGGACATCCGGGCAATGGTGATGGTCTCGTCGTCAATATTGTCCACGTTGTAGAACTCCCTGAGCTCAGCAATGGCAGTCTCCTCGATTTGGGTGTGAACTAGGGACTTATTCCGCATCCTTTCGTAGGACTCCCGCTGCCTTCTCTCATCAGCCAGGATGCGCGAGAAGCTCTGGCCCTTCTCGGTGGGCGTAGTGGCAGCCTGTTGACCCCGCATCATATTGGCAAACGAGGTTGGATCCGTGCTGCTGCCAGTGGCCGAAGGGGAATCAAAGGCGTCGCTAAACGAACTCGATGGCGTGGCAGTCACTCCCCAGGCATTGGGAATGGCCACTGGAGTGGAGGCTTGCTCCACCAGGGGTGGGTTGTGGGCACGCCAACTCTTCGACTCGGAGGAGAGACGCTTACGCTGCTTCTGGGACAACTTCTGCGACTGGGGCGTGAGGGAGCTTAAATCAAGGTTGTAGCTCTTGCTCAAGGGCGTGCTGGGTTCCGTTCCTGGGGATAATGGCGGTGGTGTCTGCTCCTTCATGGGCGTCCTGGCCATGGCCACCAGTTCAGGCGTTGGGGGCTCCTCCTGCTTGAGAGTGTTGTTGACCTTCAGGGCCGTCTCAGCCTGCTTGCGCTTCTGCTCCTTCTTGTCCACCACCCGGGACCAGTTCTTGGCTTCACTGCGACTAGTTTCTTGTGGAGATGCAGGCACCTCTGGCCCTGACCCCGGGTTAGCCTCACTGATGCTTATGGACCGCATCATGCTGGAGATGGCCTGCTGCTCGTAATGGTGGCGGGCATCCTGCTTGCGCAAGTCCTTCTGTTTGTGTTTGGCAGCCTGCTTGAGCTGTGACTCCGCATCCATTCGGTACTCCAGATCCACCTGGCAATCGTCAACGAAGCTGAGCAGCAGCTCGTCCTCTATAGCCTCCGAGAAGGGCGTGATCTGGCGGTAGTCGAACACCTTGCTGAACATCTTCCGGTAGTGCTCGTTCAGGCACTTCAGAGTCTCACCGTCGCACTGCTCTATGCTGCGGTAGCAGAGCACCCTGGCCAGGTTCTGGCAGATGAAGTCCATGCATCCCTTCTGGAGCAGCTTGCAGTTGTACATGGCCGCAAATTCGAGCATTTCGCCGCACTTGCGTATGCTGATCTTGTCCAGAATGAGCAGCTCGCACACGTTCTGCAGGGACTCAATGAAGTACTGGTCGCAGATGGTGATCATGTTGTAGAGGAACGTCTCCAGGTAGCCCTGCTTGCAGAAGG
>VNJO01001370.1:0-10274 GCA_008042535.1 Drosophila tani | reverse complement strand
ACATAGCAGGCTACTTCCCTTGAAAAACAATTTTGTAGCACAACAGCAATATGATAATTTAATATAATTTGCCATAACTTCTAGAATTTTCTTTGGATTTGCATATATTTGATCTTAACTTTTTAAGGAGAAAGGTATCTTTAGTTCTGTTCACTCAAAATAATTAATATCTTTTTTTTATATCTATAAAATGAAAATGAAATTTAACTATAAAAAACATAGCCAAAAATATTGCATGTTTTTTTAGCTTTAAATGTTTATATCTTCATTAATAGAGCTCTGACCATTAAGAGCCATATGTTTTCCGAAAGGTGTTTACATTGGCTTTTGGATTGTACTTATTTGAAATATGTTGGACTTACGGTTTTCAAGATTTTTAACGTAGAAGAAAAAATCTGGTTTTTCGCGAATATCTTTAAAACGGTTCTTTGGGAATTTTTTTAAATGAGTTCAACGTGTTCAGCGTCTCAAAATTAAGCGGAAAAAGTGGGTTTAAACGTTTATATAAAAAAAAAATATAAATTTGTAAACTAGTGTTATCTTAGCGCGCTAGTCACAACTGATTTCACAATTTTAATTACTTATTTACTAAAATTTATCTCATTACTTAATATTAACATTATTTAATTGTAATTAATATTACTATTTTACTATTATTCTTACTGTGTGCTTGCAAAGTGTTCCCTAATTTTTGTGGTAAATCTATGTGCATTGTTTTTTGATTTGATTTCATTCGGAAGTTGATTCCAAAGCCGAATAGTGTTAGTATAGAAGTACTTGTCAGAGCTAGCCAGAGTAGTTTTGATTGGAATTATATTTTTGGTGCGTTGCGAAGTAGATAGATTTATCATATCATATAGATAGTCAGGTTGTTTCGTATAAACTATTTTGTTTAGGAGTGTCACTGCTTTAAGTTTCATCCAATTCGTCATACTTATATCAAAAATCCTATTTGAGTAACACGTAACATGGTCATATCTCTTAACATTGAATACATACGGGCAATACTATTGAACGCTACATTTAATTTGTGTTGGCTGGCTGCATCACATCTTTCGAGAATCTCAACCCCATAAAATAGTACGGATGTTAAGCACGCCTTGGCGACCATAAGCCGTATATTCAATTGGAGGAAGTGCTGCGATAAGGATAGGTTCCTAAGCACACCATATGTTTTACCTACTGCTTTATTAACCTGGTCAGTCCATGATAGGGTATTGTTTAATGTGATACCCAGGCTCTCCGCCTTAGCAACATACTCAATCTTTTTGCTCCCTAAAGTAATATTATTTAAATTATCAGTATTTAGGTTTTTTTTATATATAACAAGACATTTACATTTAGACGGATTTAAACTGAGACCATTTTTACATGCACACTCACTAACATGTAATAACTCATCATTACAAACATTAACACAATCACTAATTTGACACAAGGGCGACTAACATACATTTAAACATCGTCTGCATACATATGGACTTCACAGTTAGACAGTACATTCGGCAGATCATTTATGTAGATCGTGAACAACTGGGGCCCTAGGACACCACGTTTAACGGGCATATAGTTCGACCTAGTTTCGTTTGTAACGGTTGCTTGCTTACGGCTACTTAAATAAGAGTGCATAAGACTTAGTGCAGTGTCAGAAAAATTTTAGAGAACTTTCAACTTCGTCAGCAGAATTTTGTGATTCACGGTGTCAAATGCTTTGCTAAAGTCAAGAAGTGTCAGGAATGTTACGTCACTTTTATCTAATTTTCGTCTGATGTCTTCTACAACTTTAATTAAAGTAGTTGTGCTGCTTCTATTTTGTCGAAACCGAAATTGCTTGCTATTTAGTAGATTATTAGTGGTAAAAAAATTATTTATTTGTATTGTAATAAGTTGCTCAAACGTCTTTGACAAGAATTGAAGAATGGATATCGGCCTCAAATCACGGTTCGATTTGGGTATTGGAATAATCTTTCCTATTTTACACTGCTCAGGGTTCATACAAGTAGTAAATGCAAAATTTATTATATGTGTAATATGCCCCAATATGTGGGGCAGCAATATTTTAATAAACTTGGGGCTCATATCGTCTAAGCCAACAGCATTTGATTTAATTTTTAAAATAGCCTCTAGGACATCACACTGACTCATGCACATGCAAAATCAAACATATTAATACAATTATTAGTCAAAACTGGACAGATGGCATTAGAGTCAGCTTCATGTACATTAAGGTCAGTAAATTTTTGAATTAGGTCAGTTACGTCAATATCGTCATTTTTTTCAGGTACTGCTTTGCCTATTCCGAGACTTTTGAAGACTTTCCATGTTTGTTGAGAGGATGTTGCATTTTCAAATTTTGGAGAATAGAATGCTCGTTTAGCATTCTTTATTAAAATATTTACTTCTTTTCTGCTTTTCTTGTACGGTCTGAAAAAATGTTCTATTCTATAGCGTTTCCACATGTCATAATTATAGTCCCGCTTTTTTATTGCACTTTTAATGTATGTATTAAACCATGAACTGGCAGCCAGCTTTATAATTTTAGTCTTAATCGGAACGAACTTGTCATATAAATATTTAACATTTTCTTGGACTCTATTAACCTGTTCATCAACCGAATAGATCACATTCCAATTGCACAGACAACATTCATTCGATAGTAAGTCATAATTAATATTCCTAAAATTTCTATATTGAATTATATGGTTTTTATAGTCAAGTTTTAATTTGTACTTCAAAAAGATAAGGTCATGTCTTGAGAAAGCAGGTACCGATAGCTGATCATATAACAATGTGTTATTTTTATTATTAACTAAGTACGCCAGAGTTTACAACATGTAAATCTAGAGATCCCATTTCGTCCGAGAAATGTCGTTCCATCAAAATATTGCTTTTTAAGACCCTAGTTATTATAATGTTCATATACGTCAAAGAAAAGATATATAGCGTGTCAATCAGGTTCGAGTAGTCAGTATTTTTGTGTGGTCTATATATACAGCCAACAAGGGTTTTATTGTTGTTTCGTATATTAGTGAGTTCTAGAAACAGATATTCAATCGGGCTGTCCACTGGATGTTTAAGAACTTCTTTAAACGTTAAAACCATCACAAACAATTAATGAATTACTTAAGTCTGGGACAAACCACGTTTCTGACACACAATTTATATTTATATTGGACTGGACAAACGTATATCTAAATTCATCCATTTTGTTAACGAGACTCTGAGCATTTATATGACATATATGTAGACCTTGTTTTTGTTTTGCTAATATTCTGACCATTTCATAACTATTCGGCTTTGTAATATCTGTACTGGCTTGCATATTAATATTAATTTTATCATATAATGTTGAGATTGCAGATGCACACGAATTTTTGAAGAGAGGGCTTTATAGAAACACACAGAAAGAGAGACAAAACAATTAATGAGATAATTCTTAAGAGTAAAATTAAGAAGAGAAATGATTACAAAAGTTACATTATTAGGAGCGAAAAAGAGTCTTATCTGGCTAGCAGACTCCACGACGCTGCTTACGTCTGCTGAGCTTTGCTCTGGATCAGCTTGCAGTTGAGAGAGCTTTTGCATGCTGTCAACGCAATTTACTCTCCCCCTCTCATTCTTCTTGACATGCACAAGCGAACGGAGGCAGAATACCGCAGTCAATAACTTGTGTTTTTTCATATGCATCGCTTCCTTGAAAATTTTGTAGTTCTCCCTTGTGAGCTGTTCGTTCAGATAAATGAGAGCATCCGACTCGAAACCCATCAAACTTAGCTTTAGTTGTTCTTTGGCCTCTCTTCTGAACGCCGCGGCCGCATGTAAAAATCTAATTTTTTCGGATTGATTGTCCATCTTGACAATAATAATAGGGTTAACAACTGTGTTCGCCCTATTCGCAGACTTGACCCTGAAGATGTCTCGCAACCTCGGTGCCGGTGTTACACCCAGTGAAAAAGAAAGGGTGTTGAAGAGCGATCGCAGCGATTCCCCTTGAACGAAAGGCACACCATGCAGACGGATGTCATGCGCAACAGTTAAAGTTGACTGATCAGCAAGTTTTTTCTCCAGATTGCCGACTTTGGCCCGTAGGCCCTGGACATCATCAGCTTGTTTCTTCAACTGCTCAACGCGCTGGAGTAGACTCTGCATGTCCCGGCTCATTCCCTCAATTCGGTCGTGGAACATTTGAAGAATGCGCTGCTCCGACTCCCCAATCTTGGTGGCTATGAAATCCGCCTGCTTCAGGAATCTCTTGGCGTTAATCTCCTTCTGCTTCTCAAATCTTTTGTTAAGGATTTTAATCACCATTGAAGTAGCTGCTTCGCTGGCTCCGGTCGCTTTGATGTCTCCAGATGAGTTTTTTCGGGTACGCTTGGGAACGGGTGCCATTTTGTTGGTTAGTGTAAGAAAGTGGATGTTGTGCAAGTGTGCGTGTTGAGCTGTCTTGCAGGTGTTGTTGTTTATGACTTGCGGCTTGGCAATGTAGACTTTTGTTTGTGTCGGCTTGCAGAAAAAAAATACCGGTTCACATCAAACTCAACGTACTTCCCACAAAAACTTATTAGATTTTGAAAGTTAAACTTTAAGTAATTATTGTATTATTTGAATTTTTCTTGGAGCTTGTTTTGGCGCACAACTTATCAACTCGATAATCGACGAGCGCAATTCGCGCGAAGCAATCCGCCAGAAACGCCGGGATTTGTGGAAGAAAAAAAATTGGCTTTTGCACTACGATAACGCCACTGCCCACACATCGTTGCTTGTGCGCGACATTTTGGCCAAAAACAACACACTAATGATGCCGCAGCCACCGTATTCCCCAAATCTGGCCCCCTGTGACTTTTTCTTGTTCCCTTAACTGAACAGCCCCATGAAAGGACGACGTTACGCGACGATTGACGAGATAAAGACGGCATCGAAGGAGGAGCTGAACAAAGTAAAAAAAAGATTTTTTGAAGTGCTTCGAGGATTGGAAAAACCGTTGGCGCAAGTGTATAATATCTCATGGGGATTACATTGAAGGGGACTTAATACGTATTCATGAATTAATGCATAATTAAAAAAAAAAAACACAAAATTAGCGATACTTCTTGAACACACCTCGTATACTAGCAGACTTGTGGTTTAGTGGCGAACATCAGTAAGGACGCTGGCTATCTCATTTTGCATCCGCTGCATCCCCATCGCAAGCAGAGTTAGCTGGGGTGTAAGGACCATGACAGCTTGCTGTAGATAATCGCCTTTGTATTTGCCTCTCTATGTTGACAGTTTCTAGTTGTTATTCTAGCGATCTGATTCGTTTGTCATTGGCTGAATTCCTGACTACATTTATAGTACTACACTTATAGTATAATCAAAAACATACTTTTGATTCTTGAGTAGCATCATCAGCACATCATCTTTGAATTAAACTTCGTTTATGACCTTCGTCATTCCTTCTGCATAGTTGGAATTAAGCACGCCAAATAATGAGTGCGCCACGTTTCCGACTACATCAAGTGGTGATCTGCGCTGTCGGGAAGTGTGGCTGTAGTGGTTCCGTTCCTATTCTTACAGAATCGCATCATATATGCTACAATACGTAGCAGTTTATGAATGGACTTGCCATGGTTGAAATTGTAGAGTTCTTCTCTAATCTGATCTTGACCGCCGTTCCAGATCGCTGGGAACGATGGTTGGTACCTTGGCCCACTTTTCACAGGAACCGTGTAGAAAGAGCGGTCCATGTAGCCAGAAGTTATGTTCCACTAATTTGCTGGCGGCAATTCCTCTTCATATTACGTTATTTGCTGATGAGACATGACCCACCATTGAGATCGGTTAGACACAGCTTGGATTTCAGCGATCCGATTTGCAACGAACGTGTGGTTATTGAAGCTTGTCAAGGACAAAACCACAGTTGAGTCAGTCCAGAAGTACCCATACGCCCTTTCAGAAGACAGGCGCAAATTCTTCCTCACACTGTGGATCAGTTCAGCGGTTAATACCGCAGCGCATAGTTCCAGGCGAGGTAACATTTCTTTTGCTGCTGGTGCCACTCTTAATTTGGAGCACAGGAGTCCGACAGACACTTCATTATTTCTGTAAGTGGCTCGTGATCATCAAAGATATGCCTCGGGATTTGCAAGTAATTAATGCTTGCAAATCAGAGCGATAATTCTTCCAATTATCCTGAAGATGCTGTGGGAGCTCATCGTCCCAACCCAAGTTCAGTCCCCACAGAGTTTGCATAAATATTTTTGCCTTCACTACAACAGGGGCAAACAGTCCTAGTGGGTCGAATAACTGTGCAGATTCGTAACTTAGGAGCTATTATTACGTAATCACGTTTTTGATGATTTTCAAACCCCTGCCCCCTATGTAATCAAGAGTAATCATTGGAAGGACCCCCTCCCCTATGATGACGTAATCATAAATATTTGTTTTCCTCAAAAATGCATAAAAATTAATGATTTGAAAATATATTTTAGTATAAAATAATTTCGTAATCATTGTCCAAGAACCCCCCCCTCCCCATATAATCAAACATATTGATTTCGCTGACCCCCTCCCCCACCATAGGTGATTACGTAATATTTAGACAGCCCCTTACCACTCGTTTTGATTTAGTCGAAGTTTCACTCTTATGGAATCGCCCACATAGTTGATCCTTTTGTGCTAGTCTAGATCTTCGCAGAAAGCAGCACATGAATCCCTTTTGGCCTTTCGACATTCTTTTTTGAAGACTTTGAAACTGAGGTGGTAGGCATCCCGGTCTACCTGGCAGTTTCTGTCTTTTGCCCTGTTGTAGAGTCTTCTCGTTTCCTTTCGTATCTGGCCGAGCTCCGATGTCCACCACTTGTTGCGGCTCGACTTGGGAGGACGGCTGAAGGGACAGGATTTGATGAAGGTATTGCGTAGGGCGTCTGAGATGATTTGGGTTTGAATTTTACCCAGTTTGTTTTCTTCGGGTTGGTGAAGGGCATTTTAACCTTTTGGGACCATTCAACTTTGATCACTATCCTAATATGGTCCGAAAAGCAGCATTCCGTGGATAAGTGCCAGTCTATTACTGAGAAGGTGTTGCCAGTGGTCGCTAGGGTTACGTCAATAACCTCTCATCGGTTCTTGTTGCGGAAGGGGGAATAGTTACACATTCAAATTCGTTAGCCGTACAAACTCAAGCTGCGATTCCCCTTTCTCGTTAGAATCTTTACACCCCCACATAGTGTGGTGAGCGTTGGCATCGCACCCCAGAATCAGGTCAGTGCCCTCTTTCTGCGCATGCTGAACTAGAGCTTGGGCGCTCTCCGAGGGTGGATCCCTTTCTTCGTACGGGAGATATACTAAAGCCAGGTATAGCTTGTGGCCGTTCCTTTGCTCGCATAGCGCCACCATCAAGTCCTTGTTGCTGTAACGAGAAGAGAAAAGTTTATTAAGTCCAGTTTTGTCACATACAGGTTTTAGCCTTAGCTACAGTTGTAGGGACAAGGAGGTGGATTGGAGGTGGGATCCAAACCATCATGATCGTGCGCTCCGGCACTTGATCTGTGGAGACGACGTTGATGTCAGCATCCGTCCACGGTGCGTCCAGTCTCAGTAGTGTACCTTTGAGGAACCGCAGAGACTCCTCGTAATCACATGCGACTACTTTGACGCCCTTGTACATGTTGATACCATCAAACTCCGCCACGAATATGTTCTCTGGTCGAGTAATGACATCAGCAAGGTCTTGGTTGATAAATCCTTTCCGGATCAGCCAGTTTTCGTTCGAAAGTTTCCCATCCGGGTCACTTCTGTCGATGATGGCCACCTGTAGCTCCGGCGTCGAGCTTAAGCAGGCCAGGATTTCTCCCAAATATTTCCGCTTGCTCTCAGAAGCCTTCGCTGAGTAATCAGACAGTTGTCGCTTGTTGGCCAATGCTGTCGCCTTCTCGTTACGCTTGCTGGACAGTCTCTGCTTTGCAGTAGGTTTGGCCGTTGCAGTCCTATTTTTCACCACCTTCAAGTCCCTTTAAGAACTTGATAGAGCTCTTTCTGCATCCGTTTTCTTGGAGAGTCCCTGGACCACAGTCACTTCGGCTTCGTGCGTGCTCAATGACCCGTCATCCAACGGCATCTTAGCTAGTGCAAGCGCTAACTCAATTTCCGTCATCGATGAGCCTGTGAACACAAACTCCGTCTCCGTGGACTTTGGTTCCAGGTCTACGTCGCCAGGAGGGAGTGTGTTCCATTCTTGCTCCATTCTTGTGACCACACGCAGAGAGGATTGCTCCTCCTCTGTTACTTGTTCCAATTCCCAAAAACGTTCCACCACAGTTTCGAGGGAACTGATAGTTTCATTGACAATGACGCTACACACCTGAGCTCTCTTTGAAGCGAGTTCAGTATACTTCCACGGAACAATCTAGCCTAGCAAAGTTTTCTGAACTGATGGATGCTCGGATCCTAACTTTATTTGACCTATTGTAGTATGCACGTATATTGAATACCCACTGTACCGAGAGTACTTAAAGGGTACGCACTGTAACACTTTGTTGCAGTGTTTGCATATTTCAATGTCCCGGTCATAAACCCTAAGTGGCCGAAATATGAACCGATCGCTATGGCTTAGCCCGCACACAGAGAGTGCTAGCGTCGGCATAATTGTAACAAACGGACAGCATGTGCATATCCCTCGCGCCTCCACTTGAGAGTGCATAGCCAATGTATATAAGTACATTCATACATACATAAGTATATACCTACCTAACCGTCTCTCTGCCGCCGTCTGCGGGCAGCGCAGCTACGAGACCTAGCCTTAATTAGACTTAAAGAATAATGTCCAAACACAGACGAATATGAGTGCGGAGCGGCAACACGGCTGCTCCGACAATAAAACCTAAACCATTTTAAATAAAAGAAATCATACAAAAACAACTAAAGACTATCAAATTGGGAAGGCTCTATCTCCGCATACTTTGGAGGCCCGGCGAGGCATCTTCTTCATCACATGGCGACCGTGACAATCTTCTTGCAAAATTCGGATGTGTAAACTAAATGACTACAACAGCAACTAACAACACCGATGAAACACCGAGGAGGAAAACCAATATTAAAAATTATATAGTTACTTAATAATATAGTTATTAAAGAAACACAACTAAAGGCCGACAGGTCGGCGTAGTGCTTTTCCAGCAGCTCCTTGGAGGCCCAGGTGAACTTCAGGGCGACCAGCTTGAAGCCCTTCTGCTCGAAGCGCTCGATGATCTTGCCGACGAGTCCACGCTGGACGCCATCGGGCTTGACCATGATGAAAGTACGCTCCTTGTTGGCCGTCATTGCTACGGAGATAATTGAGAAAAGTGCCCGAGAGACTGCGAGGGACCCCTGTACTCCCCGTATTGTGAATACACCTGTATAAAGCCTGTGCGATGACCGGCACCGGCACCGCCTGAGCCCATAGGCCCAGGACAACAGCAGCCGTATCAGCAAGTGTGAGGGGCAGGCCGCCCCTTACGCCTTCGAAGGAGCGTCAGCGAAGCCAAACCGGCGACGACCAGCTGACGCAGAGGACATTTATCTTCACATCATTGGAGCGAAGGAGATCAAAACTTTGCACTGCGTTGCATAATTTTTTTAATTGCACTGCGATGCATATTTTTTTTACATAGTATATAGAAAAATATTGTACAATTGAGCGACATTAAAGTTGCCCAATTAGCGTGTGGCCTGAAAACCATACAAAAAATTAGGTAGGAAACCTGTTAATTTTAATGAATAGTAATGCAATAAGTAAATTTTCAAAAGAAAACAATAACAATTATAATAATACATATAGAGAAAAAGTATTTTTAAAACCCATTAAAATGACTTTGGACATAAAAACAGTGGATTCCACTGCCAATGTCATAAATAAAGTAGAGTCAAGTAATATTGATTTATATTGGGTACATATACTTTTAATAATTGTTGTTGTCATAATGTGTACCAATTTTTTTTATAAATTGTACAAACTACACAATAAATGTTTAAAGAAAAAATATATGAGCCAAGCCAACGACTTGGACAAAATTTAAAAAAAAATAGAATGAAACGCACAAACAACAAATAAATAATTTAGTAAAACATAAAACTTTTTAATTAATTAACATTAAGAAAATGAAATAAAATAAAGTAAATTCAAACCAAAATATATATATTAAAGTATGGATACACAAAGGGCCATAAGCAAGACACATGAAAGGGACCCATTCTTTTCTGAACGAGTTCAGCAGTTAGTATCTACAACACCAATGAGTATATATGAGCTACAG
>VNJO01001362.1:0-45528 GCA_008042535.1 Drosophila tani | reverse complement strand
AGCAGCAGCAGGAGAAGTCGCAAATCCAGACCAGATCCAGATCGACAATCAAACGCTCCGCCCAGCGCTCCAGTATGACCACTACCGGGAGCAGTGTCAGCGGCGTCAAGCGCTCGAAAACATCTGTCACCGCCAACGTAATTGACCCTTTCGACTCGACCACGGAAACTGGAACCACGACGACGACGACGCAGCAACTGGTGCCGCAGCAGCAACAGGTCCACCAGCAGCAGCAGGAAGAAGCTGAACATATTGATCTCCCAATGGAATTGCCCACGAAATCGGAACCGGACCACTCTGAAGACCATGGCGATGCTGCTGGCGATGACGAAGGTACATATCTGGAGGATTATGACTACGGTAATTTGCGCTATAACGACAGCTACTTCACCGATAACGAAGATGCTGCCAATCAGTCTGCGGCAAATCAGAGCAACACAGAGGCTCAAGATATCATTCGCCAGCAAGGCATCATGATTGTCAAGGGCGTGAAGGGGAAAACCAAACTTGTGAAGGACGGTTATGAGTACTATAAAAACAACTCGCGCGGCTCAAAGACCTACTGGCTATGCGCAAAGAACCGATACATGCGCTGCGCAGCGAGGATCATCACCTGCTCGGTGACAGGGCAGCTGACCATAAAAAATCAATTTCATAATCACCGCGCCCTTAATCAGCCCCTGGCGGAGAGTAGTGAAAGCCGTAGATTACCAGATTTACTTTCCTTTTCCATTTAGCAGACTGACTGACGGACTGACTGACGGACGAACTGACGGACTGACTGACGGACTGACTGACCGAAGGACTGACTGACAGAAGGACTGACTGACAGACGGACTGACTGACAGACGGACTGACTGACGGACTGACTGACGGACTGACGGACTGACTGACTGACTGACAGACGGACTGACTGACAGACGGACTGACTGACAGACGGACTGACTGACAGACGGACTGACGGACGGACAGACAGACGGACATGGCTAGATCGACTCGGCTGGTGGTGCTGATCAAGAATATATAGACTTTATGGGACTTTTTATATAGACGGACGGACGGACGGACAGACGGACATGCCTAGATCGACTCGGCTGGTCAAAATTATAATACCCTCTGCAAGGGTATAAAAATAATAATAATAATAATAATTACAATTACCCTAGTTTAAAAGGTTTTATTGCATTGGGGTGTTGTAAAAATTACTAGAATTTTTAATCCCTTTAAAAAAAACCGCAGAAAAGTATGCAATAAAATTTGGGAAATACCAAAATCACTGTAAATTTGATTTTACTACGATGTTCAGCCTATCTGCAAAGTTTTATTAAGATCAAAAACTGAGAGACTAGTTTGCGTAGAAATGGACAAACAGACGGACAGACGGACTGACAGACGGACTGACAGACAGACGGACTGACAGACAGACGGACTGACAGACAGACAGACAGACAGACGGACTGACTGACAGACGGACTGACAAACAGACGGACTGACAGACAGACGGACTGACAGACAGACGGACTGACAGACAGACTGACAGACGGACATGGCTAGATCGACTCGGCTGGTGGTGCTGATCAAGAATATATATACTTTATGGGGTCGGAGATGCCTCCTTCACTGCATTGCAAATATCATGTCAAAATTATAATACCCTCTGCAAGAGTATAAAAAGGAAAACGCCTGAATTACAAACCAAAGAAAATGTGCTAACCTCTCTGGAATTGTGATGCTCTCCTCGGCGATGTACTTCAAGCCATGGAGCGTGCTATTCTTCAGGTAGTAGATGACACTCCTCTTAATGGCCGCACAGCTGCATATGGAGTTCTCATCGTCCTCCGAGCCAGAATCGTTTTTCTTTGCCAGGGAGGTGCCACTACTGTGGCGCAGCCTGCTGTCCGTCAACGTCTTCATGATGCACTGAATCTGGCCAGTGGCAGCCCGCGGGCATTTATAGGTCAGTGGCAATTGCATTTGGGGCCATCAGCTCTAATCATATTGACCCAGGGCAAACAAGGTCGTCGCCCATTTGCAGTGATAACTGCCAAATTGATTTTAGCCCCCCCCTCTTCGGAGGGTTCAGAGTGTTCAGAGTGTTGACTGCAATTCGCAAATGTCGCAAATCAACGCAAAGGCACGGACATTACGCCTGAAGGCAAACAATGACACATGCAGGCAAGGGACTTGATAAATGAAATGAAAATCAGAAACGGAGCTCGATTCAGGTTTGCAAAATTCATGTTTAATGGTCATCTTTCGTGTGTACTTCATGGATAATCTCAATCAATTAAAGGCATTCAATGCTCTATATTCATTCACTCAAACTTATCTACTTAATTATATATATAATTCATTCAGGCTTCTATATACATATTCTCAAATTGATTTCATTCATAAAAATACCATAAAAAAATATCCTACAACTTGGATATCAAAAATAAAAGATACTTCAGAGATAAAACGCCTTAAAACTGAGCTTAATTCGGGTTGAACTGGAAAAAGTCCACGTTGAGATCCAGGATGGCCTCCGTGTTGGGCGTTTCCTTCATGGTGAGCGCCTCCACAGCATTGTCGCTGGCATGATCATAGCCATGGTTGACGGTGGGCGCAGTGGCGGCCACCGGTGGCTGCATGAGATCGCTGACGTTGCGCAGGAGGCTCTCCTCCGAAGGTGGGAGGAGCTTGCCGCCCGCCGACAGATTAAGCCGCTGGGCAGCCTCATCGGTCAGCGTGTCGTCCAGCGACATGCTCAGACCGGCATAGTCCACCAGGTTGCGAGTGCGGCCCGCACCCAATGCGGTTCCCTCGGGCTCCGGAGTGGGAGCCTGCGGAGATTCCATGGCGGACATATCCAGGGCATACTGGCCCTCGGGAATGCCCAGCACTCGGGCTATTCTGGCATTTACAAAGTGCAGGCCCGAGGTGTTTCGAATGAGCCTCTGACTGCGCAGCTGCAGCTGCTCCACAAAGTCGTTCAGTTCGTTGAGAAAGAGATCGGCGCGCTGCTCCTCGCTGAGGTCCGAGTGCCTCTGAAGCTGGGCGGTCAGGAGGCCAAAGAGCGAGGGCGTTGCGGAAGGAGGTTGCGGCTGCGACATGTGCTCCGGAAACTTCACAAAGTGTCGCTGCATGCGCCGGCCCAAGAATATCTTGCCGCAGCCCGGGCAGATGGCATCCTTGGGCACGGCTCGTGGAGGACGCGTGATGGTGGGCTCAGGCTCAGTCTCAGTCTCAGTCTCGTGGTGGCTTCCATTACTTTTGGGAGCTGGCATCGGAGCCCGATAGTCCTTGTCCCTCAGATCCGCCACTAGCATCTCCAGCAGTTGGGCGGAAGTGGGCTCCACAGCCTGGCCGTTGGTCACTGGCGCTGGCTGCGGCATGGTTGGCCCGACCCTTACCTGGCGGCCCGACCGAGTGCGATGTATGTCGGGGGCAGGCTTGTCCTCCACTAATAGCGGCGGCTTCTTCGCCAGCGGAGCTGTGGAGGAAGCTGAAGCGACTCGTTTCAGGGGTCTTCCTACTTTGGCAGGCGGGTTCTGTGGCCGCTTCACCGCCGGCGGCCGCATGCCCATGCCCACGGGATCCAGGCAGCGGTAGATCGTCATCTGCTGGGTCACTGCGTCCGTCCGGATGACCTCGTTGCGTTTTCTGCATGCGATTAACAAGTTAAATACGTTTTTACGTTTATAAAAGCATCACAATTACCGATCGATGACTATGTGATCATCCTTGGACAGCCTGTGCAGGCTGCAGGCCAACTGGGACAGCGAATCTCTATCCTGCGGCGAGTCATCGCCATTATATTCTAGGGTCTCCCGCTGCTCATCCTGCAAATTCCCGGGCTCGGTTAGGACCAATGGATCATCTTGAATAGCAGCGAACAAGTCCATCTAGGCAATAAGCTGTTTCCATTTGGGCACCAAGCCTGCTCATCTGCCAGTCACGTTTCTCTTGTCCGGATAAATTGAAAAATAACAAGCTAATGCGGTTCGTACGGTTTGTGCACGTGCAGTGTGGCCTTAACTTGTTTGCACTTCTTTGTATAGTGTCATCTCTAAGCACAGCTGATTTTCTGTTCTCATCACTGTAAGGGTTAAAC
This sequence comes from Drosophila tani, assembly GCA_008042535.1. Lineage (NCBI taxonomy): Eukaryota > Metazoa > Arthropoda > Insecta > Diptera > Drosophilidae > Drosophila > Drosophila tani. The sequence continues at coordinate 41,432 of VNJO01001362.1, read as the reverse complement.
CAATAGACTACAAGAAAAGCATTTTCCATTTCTGCATTTTGCGGAAATTTCGAATAAATTTCTATAAAAAAAGGTATAGGTATATTTTTAACAATATTTATTATTATTTTGATAGGCACCAAAATAATAATAAATATTGTTAAAAATAAACTACAAATTTCTTTCAATGCCGAGACAAAATTATCCTACGCAGTCTATGAACTAATTTTCTTTTTATTAAGCTAAAAAAAATGTGTTTAACGAAGTATTAAATGGAAAAACTTTTCCTATATGCCTTCAATTTTCAACTATCGTTTGAAAATGCATTTCTGCATATTCGAAATGTGTCTACTATCGGTTGAAAACAGGCAGCTGAACAATCGATTGTGCCGGTCAGAGACAGACTATCGGCACAATCGATAGTTCAATCGATGTTTTAACAGCCTACTTTGATGCGGCGAGCAACCCAAAAAAAAAAAAAATGTAAATTGTTCAGCCCCAGCAAGTGAAATTGAAAAGAAAAGCAATATATTCGTGTGATTCGTACCCGAACTGCCCTGGCATTGTGCTGATGGTTGAGTAGGCTATGCCGCCATTGCCGCCCAGCCCCTTCGACCTTGCGCGAAGCCCCGCGATGGCCTCCCTACATTCCAGTTGGCGTTTTGGCAAGCGAAGCAAATTACAATTACGCATCAAAGGTAATGTAACGAATATAAATTTACATTGAACACAGCGTCGGCAGCCACAAGCACTGCTGAACGCTGTGCACTGTAAACACTTAACTTCTGTTCTGTCTTCTGCCAGCAGCAGCTGTTGGTATTGTGTTGTTTCCATTTCCAATCCTCTCTATTCTCAGTATGTTGTTGTTGTTGGTGGGGGGACGGGACTTACATATTCAATAACTGCAGCATTTATCGTAAATATGTACATCGCATTTGTTGACATTGATGTTAAGTGCAGCAGCAGAAGCAGCCACTGTTAAGCCGAATGCGCATAACGGTGCCTGTGCCTACTATGTCTATGTGTGAGGAGCATAACAGCTTTTCACCTGAAAGTTGATACGGTGTATATTTACTTTTTAACATATGTAGGTATGTATGTACATGTGTATGTACATACATATATTTATTTTGGTTGTGTTTTTGTTATTCCTGCAGCTGTTGTTTTTGCCATTTGACCAAATTCTTTTGCCTCATATTGACCGCCTATTTATAGACGATCGCCCAAACCAAACTACAATACAACAACAAGAGGCAGCATAGAGAGCAGCGATGACACAGCACAAACAAAAACAACACCAACACCACCGACAACAACAGACAACAGAAAAACAAAAAAAGAGATGAATGAGCAAACTAATGCTCTGTATCTTGCATTCATCGTGATCCATCGAGATCGCTTTCCCATGCACTTGCTGGTCACGTGAGCCTCTGCCACTGGCATACTCCTGATCGTTTGCTCGCGCTTGAATGTAAATTACATTTGGTTAACAGTTGTTTAACAGATGTTAATCATTTTTGACAGTTGAGGCGGACAGGAGTCTGGAACATGATGAAACATGATGTTATTTCATCATGGTCTGGAATATCCCCTGAAATCCTTTAAGAATGCAGTTAAATGTATTCAAACTTTGATATATTTTGCAAGGCGTGCTTCTCTTACATATTTTTAGTGGTTTCTACATCCGTTTTCCGATTTTTTTTGTTCTAAAACCCTTTCCTCTCTTCGTTTTTTACAGTTTCGCAAGACCCGGAGGACTTTTATCGCCTGGATCCCACGCGATCGGCTGCGGACAATGCCTTCGACATATACTCGATGCTGTGCCTGGAGGAGACGCGGGACACCAAGCGCCTCTTTCTCCTCAATGCCCTGGCCTCGCTCTGCCTGGGTGCCCGCAAGTTGTCGCATCACAGCAACATAGGCTTCAGCACCGAGGAGCTGCTCTACTGGTAGGATAAGCCAGGGATAAACTATGAACCAAACCATTAAATCCCTTCCCTCTCTCGTTTAGTCTCAGTGCCTCGCTGGTGCACACCTTCACCCAGGTGCGCGCAGCTGCCTTGAGGACCATTCGCTACGCCATCAACACGTCCCACGACATCAAGGTGTTCAATGCGCTGCAGCTGCAGCACCTGGTCTGCCGCTCCATCGATCTGATGCTAAAGAATGACGATGAGCGCGTGCAGGCCCTAAAGCTGGTGCGCAAGATGCTGGCCATTGCCCCCGAGGACATTAGTCCGGTGGTGGTCCGTTGCCTCGTCTCGCTGGCGGACAGTGGCATCGATGAGAATGACAATCTGCTGCGCGCCTGCCTGGCCACCCTCGCCGAGTTTGCCGTGCTCAATCCGGCTCTGCTCATCGTCTGCGGTGGGGTAACGTCCATCACGCGCAATGTCCTTGAATGCCACAATCCTCGGATAGCCGAGAGCCTGTGTGGGGTCCTGCTCTATCTGCTCGAGTGGCCGCAGACGCGGAATATCTGTGGCGTAAGGCTGGATTGTCTGGCGGCTCCGTACTGTGACTTTACGTATAGGCTGGGGATTATGGATAAAAATAAGTGAGTTGGCACTAAAAGGACTCTTTCTGTATGGATAATAATGATCTTTTATTAAAGGGACGCCCGCGAACTCCGCTATACGAGCTGCCGCCTGGCCCTGCTCTCTGTGCTGCGCAGCTGGACGGGCACCCTAGAATTCTGTGATCCCAGCAAACCCTCAGGTCTCAAGGCAATCGTTGATGCCCTATATCTTAATCAAATTGAAGTCAGAGTGAGTTCAAACCGCATTAACCCTATAAATACCCCAATAAACTCCCCAATAAATCCCTCTTTTACCCTCCTCCCCCAGAAAGCAATCCTAGACTTGCTGTACGAGCTGCTCTCGCTGCCGCAGCCCACCTGGACGGATGACTATGCCGTGGCCCTGCAGGCCGTGGACCCCTCGGACTTTCAGGCCTCGTGGCTGCTCAGCAATGGCTTTGTGTCCGCCGAGGGTCGCTCTATATTGCCCACCCTGGCCGCGCGGGCCCCCAACGTGGTGGATCAGCATTTGGCACTGATGCTCTACTGTTTCCTGGAAACGGGGCTGCTCAATGCCCTCGTTGAGGTCGCCGTGGGCACTGATCAGTACGTCTCCGTGCAGGCCACGGTGCTTATAGGTAAGATCCTGCAGCTGATGCACACGCACCTTCCCCCGGACATTTGCTGCACGAGTCCCGCGCTGCCCACGCTGGTGGGTCATGCCACGCAGGGCAATCAGCAGGCCAATGCGGCGGTGGCCGCCCTGCAGAACTACCAAAAAATGCTGCGCCAGAGGCCGGCATCGTGCAGCCTGTTCTTGGACAGCATCATTCAGGGTGGGGCCCTCATTCAGACGCGTCTCTTTCGGCGCCATCTCAATGTGCAGGAGCAGGCGGGGCCGGTGCTGCAGCTGCAGGACACGGCAGAGGCGGCTGCCTCCGTGGTGCCACCCGTGGCCGTGGGCCCTCTGCGTGGCGGCACTCTGGACCGCACTCGGCTGGACTCGGTCTCCTCCAGCGACGAGTCGAATTCGCAGGCCTCAACCTCGTCAAGGTCCAGTTTCCGGCTGAAGCGTAAGTTCCTGCCGCAAGCCTTCTTCGACAACTTTCGGGCCTTCAATCGGCTGCTCACGGACTCAAGGGTGCTGAGCCAGGCCGATGCGCATCTCTGGGACTGGGATGTGATTACTACAATACTTAAGGTGGGTCTAGGACCAGGATTTACTGATGATTTCTTTACTAATGTGTGTTCTCCTCAGTCCAACTTAATCCGCAAGCTGGACTACACTTTGGGCAAGTTCCTCAAAAGGCTGGTGGACTTCTACAAGCCGCGCAACAATCGCTTCTCACACCAGGACCTGGTGCCGGGCCAGAGCTTGCCCACTTACGTCAGTGCCGGGCTGGACTTGATTGATGTCCTGCTGGGCAGCAGCGAGGTGGGTTTCGGGTCAGAAAGATCTTATTAATATGTACCTAAACTCCTTTTTTATTCCCTCCTTTGCAGCTGGAGTGCATGCGCTATATAACCGACTATTTCTCGGACATTAGCCAGCAGCTGGCGGCTGTGACCACCTCGAACCGGGCCCATGATTGCCTCTTTAGTCCGCAGCACATGAACAATACGATGTGCCAGCAGTACTTTCTGTACATTGGACGCATGTGCCGCACCACCAAGGGCATTGAGGTGCTCAAGAATACGACGGTGTTTGAATAGTAAGTACAGATAATCCTCCTACCGATACCGATTCCGATTCCGGTACTTTCCGATACTTTTCCCGATCAGTTCCGATACCTTTCCCGATAGTTCCACAATAGCTTACCAATAGCTTTAGTCATCGATACCGATAGTTGTGCCGATAGTTATCGGATAGGTTACCGATAGTTTTCCCGATAGTTTCCCGATAGTTTCCCCGGTACTTTCCGATACCTTTCCCGATCATTTCCGATACCTTTCCCGATAGTTCCACAATAGCTTACCAATAGCTTTGGCCATCGATACCGATAGTTGTGCCGATAGTTATCGGATAGGTTACCGATAGTTTCCGATAGTTTTCCGATATTTTCCCGATAGTTTGCCGACAGTTTCCCCGGTACTTTCCGATACTTTTCCCGATCATTTCCGATACCTTTCCCGATCATTTCCGATACCTTTCCCGATAGTTCCACAATAGCTTTAGCCATCGATACCGATAGTTGTGCCAATAGTTATCGGATAGTTTACCGATAGTTTTCCCGATAGTTTCCGATATTTTCCTGATAGTTTCCCCGGTACTTTCCGATACTTTTCCCGATCATTTCCGATACCTTTTCCGATAGTTCCACAATAGCTTACCAATAGCTTTAGCCATCGATACCGATAGTTGTGCCGATAGTTATCGGATAGGTTATCGATAGTTTTTACCGATAGTTTCCGATAGTTTTCCGATATTTTCCCGATAGTTTCCCCGGTACTTTCCGATACTTTCCCCGGTACTTTCCGATACTTTTCCCGATCATTTCCGATACCTTTCGCGATAGTTCCACAATAGCTTACCAATCGGATCCTCCTCCTCTGTGGCTGCCTCGCACTTCTTAGGAGGAGAGAGATCAAGCTGTAACTCCTTTTTCTCCTGCCCTTGCAGCCTCATCAACCTGGTTCGCGTCACAGACCATGTGTGCTATGTAAAGCTGATTGTCTCCGGCCTGAACTACAGCTACGAGAAGCTGCCGCGCCAGGTGCTGGAGAAGGCCCTGACCTCGGCCAAGACGCGGAATGGAAGGCTGTATGCCACACAGTTTATGGCTGTGCTTCTGCGCGCCCGCCTGCCGCACTTTGAGGTGTGGGGCATTCCTTTGATCATCCATCAGACGCGCGACTCGGACCGCAGCGTGGTGCTGGCCGCCATGGAGGTGCTGGAGGAGGCCTGCCACGACAAGTACTACCTGGAGGAGATCGTAAGCCGTTGGCCCAATCTCACGCAGCGCGGTGATGCCGGGCGACTGCTGATGGCCCGCTACTACTCCCTCCCGCGGGGTCTGAACAGCACGATGGCGCGGATTGAGGAGGAGATTCGGTACTGGCGCAATGGCTACAACAAGCGCTATGTGCTGCTGGTGGAGGCGGACACCCACTCCAGCCTGACGCTGCACATACGCAACGAGGATGGCTACTATTCGCGGAGGAATTGCAACCAGCGGCCGCAGACAGTGCCGCCAAACATTGCCCCCCATCTCTATGGGCAGATGGCGCAGACGGGGCAAGGGATGTCGGCGTTGAGGAAGCATGGCGACCTCTCACAGCTGCTGGAGGTGCTCACGCGGGCCAAGTGCTCGGACGATGCCGAGTGTTTGGAGCTGAAGGCGGCCATTTGGGCCCTGGCCCATGCCTCCACCCATGCCAATGGCATTGAGTACTTTCTGGAGCTGAACTCCAGGCTCTACGAGAAGCTCATTGTGCTGGTGACCAAGTGCGAGGTCTACTCGGTGCGGGCCACCTGCTTCAGCGCTTTGGGACTCATTGCGGGCACACAGGCGGGGGCCAATATCCTCTTCAAGCTGAGTAAGTAACTTAATGAGGGGTTTATCCCCTGATTAACCCCCAAACATTGACCTTCCACAGACTGGCTGTGCGTGCGTCACGACAGGAACACCATGTGGCCCGTGCACCAGCCGGAGGACTGGATCTCCAGCCAGTACACGCCCGTGCGGCATTACTATGAAGACCTGCTCCCTTCCTACAATCTGACAATGCTGGAGGATCAGATCGATGGGTTTTACTATGCGGGCTCCTCCGACTACTGGAACTCTATTGCCGAGCAGATAGAGTCGGGCGGCGGCGTTACAACGGGGTCGGGGGCCAGGGCAGTGCCCGGTGCAGTGCAGGATCCCAATAGCACCACGACCACGACCACCCTGGACGATGTGCAGCATCACGGTAGGATGCTGCCTGGGGCCAAGTCCAAGACGCTGCCCGAGGGCAGCAACCTAAGGCCCACGTCCAAGCATCAGCGCTCGCTCTCCGAATCAAAGACCACGGATGTGATTAGCTTGCTGGGAGGAGGAGGAGGAGCCAACACGACCACACCGGGAACGGGAGCGGTAACAGGGCCAGTCTATCCCACGCCATATCAGCACCGCATCCGGTACAACTCGTGCACAGACTCCAACACCTCGGGCGTGAGTAGCTGCGAGTCGGTGACCGGACGCACTGCAGCAGCTGCCGCCGCAGCAGCAGCGAACATCAGCGAGTACCAGCAGTTCCCGCTGAGCCCCATTCCGAGCATGTCCAATCTGCTGGAGAGCGACGAGCTGATCCGGCGCCATCATCAGCTGGCCACCAGCCTGCTGCCCTCCTCCGCCCTCAGTCCGATGGCCATGAAGGGCTATGCCCAGCTGCGCTCCCTGCGCGCCCACAGTCGGCCGGTGTTCTCAGAGTCTGCGGCAGAGTTCTACAAGATCGGAGTGGACGCGCCGGAGGTGCAGATGCGCAAGCACGACTGGACCCATCCCCACAGGCGGCTGAAGGTGCGCAGCCTGGACCGCCAGCTCATGGTGAGCGAGGTGTACAGGTGGGTTTTTACCTTTCTTAATCCTTAAACAGGCTTAATCTTGAATCTCTGACCTTGGCAGGCGTCTCTCTGCCGATGAGCTGAACGTCCTGCTGCCCACGCAGAATGCCCCCAAGTTCCTGCCGCCGAATGACCTGCAGGGTCCGTGCTACTCGGGGATATGCCTGCCCAAGAACGTGCTGGATTTGTTTCCCACGCGCAACCTCAGCCGGACGTACGTCTCGCGGGATATCCAGGACCAGGACCTGGTGGGCCTGAACCTGCTCAACAGCATTGGACGCCATCAGTTCCTCAACGACTCGCTGACCAACGAGGGCGGCGACGAGTCCTCGGTGATATCCTCGCTGTCGGATGTATCTTCTGCAAGCAGACTGCAGCCCACGACGAGGCATCAGTGGCAGCAGAGTGCCAAGCATGCGCGGAGTCAGTGCCTCCACTGCGCCCGTTATGCACGGCAGCAGCGGCAGGACACCAATGGCGGTGGAGCGGTGGCAGGTGGAGCCTCTCTCGCCCCTTGCGAGCTGTTCAAAAAGGATGCTAGCTCCGTGCCTGTACCAGGGGCAGCTGGAACCACGACAGGGACCACGCTGGGTGCGACGGACATCAGCTTCCATTCGCCGGAGAGCATGCTGAGCGAGGACAATGCGCTGGACAGGCTCACAGCCTCTATACTGTACAACGTGCAGCGCCTGGCCAATCCCGTCAGTGCCAAGCAGTCGAAGATGGCGCTGCTGGAGCTCAAGCAGAAGCATCCGCATGCCTTTCAGGTGAGACAGAGCAAAGTCTTTAGCTTAATTCCATTCGGAATCCCTTCGACCTTTATCTTTTTCCAATCAGTTTCGATACTTTTTCCGAAAGTTCCGCAATAAGATCAGCCCTTGGGGCTTTCAGAGACCAGCAAAACCCTATCCCTCCCATACTCCCTAATCAAAAACTACCCATCCAAGAAATTTAACCCAGAAACAATCCTAAAAGCCACAAACACAACCCTATTCCAATTCAACAAAACTACCACTCCCCCAATAGTCTATAACCAGCTCTTCCACTCACTTAAAAATTCCCTCCATAACCACCAAACGATCAGCTACTGCTTCACCAACGACACAAACACAATAAAATCAGGACTCCTTCGCCAGTACTCCTTCGTCCTCTACAGCGAAATTATAGCTATTCTCGAAGCCGTTAAATACTGCACCAAAAACGCAGGCAACTATGCTATATGCTAAGACTCCCTATCCTCCCTATTCTCCATAACTACCTTCAACAACCACTCCTACTACCCCTCAACAATAAGAAATCTAGTCTCCAAGCACTTCCCAAAAATCAAGTTGATCTGGATCCCGAGCCACATCGGGATAAAAGGCAATGAGAGAGCGGACAGGGCAGCTAGGGAAACCCACAACTATCCACTCACCTACACAGCAAACTACAATACCAAAAACATCACACAACACATTAAGATACACTACACCAACACTACACCAACACTACACCAACACTACACCAACACTACACCAACACTACACCAACACTACACCAACACTACACCAACACTACACCAACACTACACCAACTACACCAACAAACAAAAAGATCTGCAAAACCAAACTTCCCACTGGTACAAACAGATCTCACAAAACACCCCTGCAAACTTCACACTTAAAAACTCAAATCCCAACAGACAACAACATATAATAATTAACATTAATTAAATAAATAAAATAACAAGTACCAATAATTATGTTTTTTCGCCTTCAGGACATTTGCCTTTACTCGGAGTCCTGCAAGACCTTGGGCCGCAGCAGCTATCGCATGAGTGCCCGCCGCTTCCTCCAAGAGCTCTTCCTGGACCTGAACTTTGACTCGTTCTACGTGGAGCCGCAGCTGATCATTGGAGCGCGAAGGCTGCATGCCGAGGAGAAGGCAGAGGCCGCACCCGCGCCCCCCACACTCGTGCCCACCACCATGCCCTTCAAGGCGATGATCCAGAAGGCCAAGCCGGCGGCCCAGTTGGCCAGCGTGTACGAGACCAGCTGGGAGAATCTGCTCATGGATCAGTCGCCCAGGATCTTCAAGCCGTCGCCGTCGGCCGCTGCTCAACCGATGAATGCCCAGCAGAAGGTAGTGCCAGGACGTAATCAGCTTCACATTGACGACACGGAGAGTTCAATGTCCGGCACCGAGGGCGACGAGGATCACGGCGAGGATGTGTGCGACGGCAGCGGCAAGCGGGACAACTCGGTGGCCACCGCCGACCATCGTGGCAGCCAACAGCTGCCAGCAGCAGCACCGGCGGCGGCAACTGTGGTCCCAGGCGGATCTAGTGCACCCAATAGGCTGTGGCACGAGGATCGCACTACGCCCGGACGCTTCTATCCGTTGCAATTCGATTTGAGCTGCACCCGGAACAAGTTTCCCGTTACGGATCGCCGGCAGGCCACCGCACCAGCACCAATACCCATCCTTAAGCGTCAGGTGAGCGCAGAGGCGGGGGAAACCCCGTCGACAGTGTCCTCGTCGACCAAGAGTCTGGCCGCACCGATGGCCAAGCCAGTGGGTAGTCTTTACTGTGAGAAGCGGCTGCAGACCGCCAAATCGGAGGCGGTGCTCGGATCGGGAGCTGGTGGATCAGCGGCCACCTCGCCAGCGACCAGCCCCAATGCTGCCACCAATCACGATATGCCCCAGCAGATACTGGGCGATGGCGGGCCGCCTCCGCACGCCTGCCTTCCCTAACCTTAGCCCTAACCGAAGCCGAAGCCAATCGGAATGGTCGGAATGTAATATATTTAATATAAAATCAAAGAAATTACTGCTGTCTATCCTTAGGCACATCAACCTACCTTTAAGTTGAATAAGTTATTCTCTCGCGTAGCTCCCTAAGACTTGAGTTGTAACCAAATTACTTTTACGATCACCAATCACCGATCACCGATCACCGATCACCTCACCCCCCTAGCTGTAGTCACACATACTTTTAATAAATCATAAATAGCCATAAATAGGCAAACCAGCAACATAACATAACACATAGAGTCCCCCCAAAACAAACAAACTATTATGCGACATGTACAATATGTTGAATACCTAAAAGCAAACACAAACACAAACCACCGCAATCTAATTAATCAATTGTACTTAAAGCGACAAAACAAAGAGACATTAAACAAAGCAAGAAACCTTAAGTCCAGCAAGAAATTATCACACACTGTGGATGGATGGCAAGTAAATACAAAGTAAAGCCCAAAATTAATTAATAAAACTCGTAAAATGTATATAAATCTGATGAGTTTTTCGATGGGGGGTTGTGGCCCTGTTCCAGTGCAACATTCTGCTACATTATCGAGGATGGTCCATCCATTCACTATTGGCCACGATACATACCAATCGATTATTGAGCGATATTTCGTAAGTTCCTTCCCTAAACCTTCTAACCCTTCTCTAATAGCCTTGTTTCACAGCAACATTCTGCTACATTCTCGAGGATGGTTCAATCTTTTACACGGGGTCTGCCATAAGGGAGGATGGTCCATTCTTAAGGAACGATCCGTCCATTCACCATTGGCCCGGAAGGATTCTATACAAACTAAAAAAAAAGTACCGAAAAATATCGATTATTGAGAGATATTTCGTAAGTTCCTTCCCTAAACCTTCTAACCATTCTCTAATAGCTTTCTCTGCAACATTCTGTTACATTTTCGAGAATGATTTAATCTTTTACACGGGGTCTGCCATAATGGAGGATGGTCCATTCCATTCAAAAGGGAAGATCCATCCATTTACCATTCGCCCCGAAGGTTTCTTTACATACTAATAAAAATACCGAAAAATATCGATTTTTAAGCGATATATCGTAAGTTCCTTCCCTAAACCTTCTAGCCCTTCTCTAATTTCTAATTGTTTTTGAAATTATGAATAATTTTGACAAAACGATGAATGAAAACTAGATCCAGCGCAGCATTTCGTGGTTGCCACTGCATAATGCGATGCTCCTTAAGCTGCACGGAAATATTTCTGCTTTGCGGGCGCTGCAGAAAAAGACCAGATTTTTTTTTTAATTACAAGACTTCAAAGCTCCAAGCTTTGATATTAATAGGTCGTTGAATGGGTCGGTTAACTTTGAAGAGGACACAGTCTCGGCGTCGTCCAAGTTTCGCAAAAAAAAACCTGAAATGATGGACACCGTCCCAATTAAAATGTAAACAAAGCCGGATCAGCTGTTCATCCCATTCACATGTCGCCGCAGAATGTAGATGTTGCAGTGGAATCTCCTTCATTCAATTTTTGAAAATATGTGGCAATGGAAATACACTTTTACATGGTTACATCTTTAGCTAAAGTCGATTTATTTAGTTTGTGTTTTGATTGAAATTAGCTAAGCAATTACATAGGTTAAGTCGTCATGCAATTGAAATTCTTGGAAACTACATATTTAAATAGTCGTCATATGTATGTGTTTATGTATGCTTGTGTGTTTTAGGTATTACCTTACGGAAACTGCGGATGCTGCGAGGCTGTAGGAATTTCGTTGTAAGCTCTATTGGTTCACACTATATAGGTATGTATGTATGTAAATAATTGCATTTAAAGAATTTCGGTTATCTAGGTATATAGTAGATATCAGTATATGGCACTGAGAGTGCGTGGCTAGTAGAGCTGGAAATGAATCGAGGTTATCGATGATTTTCAGTGCATAAATCGATTTTAAATCGATTGACATCGATGATGTTCTTCCACCTCCAATGGCTAGTAGGTTCCATCGAGAGAGAGTGTGTGTGGGAAAACTTGAAAGTTGAAAGTGAGTGGTGTTGATATCGAAGCTTAGTTGATTTCGATTGAAGAAAGGAACCGTTGTGTAATCATCCTTCGTCCTGGTAAAGCTACAATTATGTATGATCACTAATCCTAAGTGTGTGTATTTTCTATATGTATGTGTGTATATAATATATGTATGCAAGTACAATAATAATATGTATGTATAAAAAATGCATTCAACAATATCAGTCCACAACTTCTCGTTTTATCTTTTATAGCTGCATTTGAATTATACTCCTCCGCGGGTAAATGCTGCAAAAGAGAAAATCAAAAAGGCATTATTTAGATATAAATAATATTATTTATTAAAAGTTTGTCAAGAAATTCTTTGCTAAAGGAAAAATGTTCTATGAATTTTTTAAAGTTCAAAAGCATTACATTTTAAACTTTTCTTTTAGAATATTGTTTTCGTAAGTGTTGGCTACACTCATAATAAGTTTAGCCCTATCTTTTAACAAACAGCTCTAAAAATTTATTTTTTCTTAAAACAAGAGTTAAGAAAAAATAAATTCAAAATAAATAAATAAAAAATATAATTCAAAATCTGCTAAGAACGGACTGATCAGATCCATTTATATCTTGATCGAAAGATATTTTAAAGCTCTTTGAAACTGCGTACTAAGATTAGGTCAAGAGAAATTGGAGTGAAAGTGCGTTAACTTTTTATATTTTATATGTATAGACTCATAATAATTTTAATTTAATTTATTTAATATAGCTTTAAGAAAATACCCCTAAAAATTAATTTTTTCTTAGAACAAGAAATTTTGTTCTCATTTTTAGAGTACTGCAGGGTACTCACACAACTGCAATTCTGATATGTCTAAACCCTATTGGTCTAAAATCTCTAAAATCCCTCTCTAAATTCATAAATAGACACCTACCTCCTTGCGGATGGCCTTGATCCGCCGGACTTTTTAGGGCCACGCAAAGTTGATGCCCGTGAGCTGGTAGAACTTGTCGTTGAAGGGCCGGTAGAAGTCGCGCAGTCGCTCGATGGCCCCGGCATCGATGTGCGGATGGTTGCGGCCCTTGGTCTTACCCAGGCAGTGGGGCGTGGAGCGAGCCTCGGACTTGAACAGGCAGGGGAAGCCCTTGGTGGCATTAAAGTAGAAATGCTTCTCGGTGACCACGCGCTTCAGCCCCAAAAAGTCCTGGACGCGGCCAATCTCATAGGCGGGATCCATAATCAGACGCTCGCCGCTGATAAAGAGCAGCTGCGACAGTGGGAAGTACAGGAGCCAGCGCTCCAGGTAGCGGGCGTACACGCCGATCTTCACGGGGCCCCAGTTGGTGTCCACCACCGAGTAGCTGCCGTTGACGAAGGCCAGCTGCTCGAATCGCTTCATGTCCGCCTTCTTGCTCGCCGCCTGGGTGTAGTCGGAGATGGCCCGCGTAACCGGATCCCGCACCACGATCAGCAATCTATCGGAAGGATATAAAAATAAAGGCATAAGGAACGTCTAGAACAGATTACGGGGGAGGTTAATCTCTCACTTGGTGGCCGGATTCATGTGGTAGACCCGCTGCGGAACCTCTTTGGTGACAAAGTAGCTGGGCGTCTTCTCCATGGTTATCTGGCCCTCGATGGTATAGGGCATGTGGTGGCGATACCAGCGCAGGCCCCTCTGGTAGTGCCGGTCAAAGAAGTGCACCTCGGAGCCGGCGGCCCTTACGTCCGGATGCAGCCGGATAAACTCCAGCAGCGCCCGTGTTCCGCTCTTTTTCACGCCAATGATGAGCGTGTCGGGCAGGTGGCGCGATGGCCGCAATCCCTGTGGCCGCAGCATTTGATATTTGGGCGCTCCATCCAGACTGCTCGTCTGTACAGTCACCGTCTGAACCGGAGGTCCACTCGTGGTGGTCGCGGAGCTGTTGCCGCTGCTGTTGCTGCTGCTGCTTCCCGATTCACTGCTCTCGTTGTGTGAGGATGACGTTAGCGCCAGGAGATTGCGAATGTTGCTCTGTTGGTGCATGAAAATTTTGTAAAAAAAAAATATAAAAATGCTTATGCTTAAACATAAGATAAGTAACGCCATGCAATTTTCTTTAGCACGTTATTAAAAGGTAAAGGAGTTCTTTTTGACCGTACAAAGTATATTTATTCTTAATTGGCCTCAACAGCCGAGTCGATCTAACCATGTCCGTCCATTTCGACGCAAACTAGTCTCTCAGTTTTAAAACTATCTGGATGAAACTTTCCATTTAGTCATATTTCTGTTGCATTTTCTATATAAAACGAAATCGTACGAATCAACGACTATATCGATCGGAAATTGAATAGGAAAAAACTATAACTCTCATCTAATGCTTACTCCTTTCTATCTTATTACGGTTTACAATTTTAAAAAATAGGACGACTATACCATATATGTATATGACAATCTGGAATAATTGGCTAAAAACTTCTGTGTTTTTAAATGTAAATATTTGATACATCTCCAGTAATATTTTATTTACTAAGGGCAGGTTTCTACCCTCAGTGTCCGAAGAAGATAATCACCTGTTAAACTTATCGTAAAAGCTAAGTACTCAAACAGGCGAAAAGTGTTCCTAAGCAGTGCGATAAAGCGAGAGGGTGACTATTAACCTCTCGTTTTGACTCAATGCTTAGGAACACTTTTCGCGTATCTGAGTACGTAGCTAAAGCAAACTGCTTTTCTGCCCGTGTGTAAGTTTTTCTGAGCGCAAAAGAATAACAGAATGCTGTTAATGATCGATTATTGTTCGAATTGCTCGATATTGACCGAATTGTGCTGTAAAGCGCACGGTTGCTTTGCTATCAAAATTGCTGAAAATCCCTTCGACTTAGTTTGACAATCTAAAATCAGTTTTAACAGGGTCCCTGTAAAAGTTAGCTCTCACATTTACACGATAGAGAACCAATAGAGAACCAAATTTTCTTAGCCGGGCTCTATTGGGCCCATATCTGACAGGGAGTGTAGAAACCGGCCCTAAACTTTGCTTTCTTTATTATATCCCAATACTATCATAGGAAAGTTTGGTCGAAATTGCAAACTGCAAGCGTGTACAAAATTCTGACTCCCGAAGTTAACTTCCTTTCTTGTTGTTTTCACTTTTTCACTGGTAGTTGAAATTTATTTGTACATAAGTTACGCTGCACTATTTGCTCTAGGTTTCCTGATACCACACAACAATCATTGATTTAAAACGTGAGTTTCATACTCTTAGATGTCAATCGATGTGTTTGCTCACCTGCTGCAAGCAGCGACTGATGCTGGCCAGGAGGCAGACGTTGAAGCTGTAGGAGAAGTAGAGCAGGGCGACGCAGGCCACCATGGCGATGGCCAGGCTGCGGCTGCTCAGGCTGAGGCTGCTGCACCAGATGCTCATCATAAACATGACTAGACTGGGTGATATATACCGTGACGCGGGAGGATGCGGTGGCGGTGACGGTGGCGGATGCGGATGCAGATGCGGAGGCGCTGCATACCATGGCTATCACGGGTCACTGATACAACACAGCATCCCGAGCGCACCGGGATTGCCGATTTTTAATCACAGCCGCACTGCTTCATTTGACTTCCGGCTCCTATGCTCTCGTTCCAGTGGTTGTTGGTGTCGTCGCAGTCAAGTTCCGATAGCAAAAGCCTGGGATAAGGCCGGCCAATACATGATAAGCCCCGTGACCGGGTTGGAGGGACGAAGGACGGGAAGGGCGGCCGTTACCTGGGAGGAGCACAGGCGCAGAAGCCGGCTGTCACTCTCTCGCCCGCTCGCAGGACGCTTGAGCTTATGCAACTGAGCATCCCTTATTTTTCGATTAATCGGTGAAAAATCAAGGCATCCAGAACGAGGTTCTGGAGGTAGGGTTGGGTTTTGCCATATTTCTCAAATTGGAAACGTTTTCATTGAAAAAAGAGCTGATTTTGCTTATTATTTTGAAAAAAAGGCGACATTTTTTAATAGCTTTCAGGTTTTATATCAGATTCCTTGCTTAAGGACTTATGTTTTCTTTTGTATACGGATTAGATTATGATTTAAACAAAAATAAGCTTGGGTAGCAGTGCGTTAATAAAATAATAAAACGTTACATTTTTTTTATATATTTAAAAAGAAAATTAAATAATTTTTTTCTTTATTTTCTATATTTTCCGACTTTAAAACTAAGCCCCCTTACTTTCAGCAGTATTTCCTCAAAAGCCCACCCCAAGCCAAAAGAGAGCTACATAATCTTGAAAGCTAATGACCACCTTAACCTGACTCTCTTGTTCTCGCTCTCGCCCAAAATCAAAGTTCCGCTCAAAGGTAAACAAACTAAAAAGCAGAACCTACATACATACTATAAGTATGCTCTCTTATCTTAATCGCCGGCCCAACCCAACCCCTTCCCAAGAGCTATTAATTATGTATGTGCTCCTCCAACCGGACGCTTGATTGCCCGAATTCCCTATCAGTCTTGGCCCATTCAAGATTAGTTCTTGGGCCTTAATGAGCCCTATCGAAGCCTACATACTTATATGGCCGAAAATGTTCACATTTTTCTTGAAGTTATGGTGGGTTGCTCTACTTTGGAGGAGTCGGAACGTTTTGAAATCACTTTAAAAATGTGTCCGAAAGTATGCTATACATTATTTTAGGTCGCTTTTTGAAATTTTTTTCTTTTGAGAGAAAAAAATTACAATTTCTTTGTTATTATACCCTTGCAGGGTGTTATTATCTTAGTCAAAAGGTTGCAAAGCAGTGAAGGCAGCATCTCTGACCCCATAAGGTGTATAAATTCTTGATCAGCATCACTATATGAGTCGATCTAGACATGTCCGTCTGTCCGTCTGTCCGTCTGTCCGTCTGTCCGTCTGTCCGTCTGTCCGTTTGCCCGTCTGTCCGTCTGTCCGTTCGTCCGTAAGAGTCAACTGATCTCAGAGACTGTAAGTGCTAGAGCCACCAAATTTGGTGACAGCATTCTAAGCCATTGCACGCAGATCAAGATAGTTTTTAAATTAAGCCACGCCCACATCCGCCCCCGAAAATCATAAATAACGTTATATAAGCTATATACGACATTTTCGCCCTAGAGTCAATATATTTAAGAAATATATAGAGTTGTGCGGACGTTGCTTGAAAATTTGACTTAAATCGGATGATAAACATGAAAGTTATTAAACAATAATGTTTCTGTGTTTGCTTCTTCTTCTTCTTGCGAGAGAGAGAGAGAGAGAGATGTTGAGAGTGCCAATGCGTTTTGCTTAACATGTGCCTAGCAACATTTGTCTTTTTTGTGCGTTGCTCAACATATTATTAGCAACATTTGTCTTCATTAGTCAACATTTTCATTTATTCATGTTCATGGGCTTTTTAATTTCACCCACAATGCTTTGGGTACCGGGTATCTCACAGTTGGTCACACTCGACTGTACCTTTCCTACTTGTTTTATTTCTATTATTATCTGCAAGGGTATATACATTTTTTGTTCTTGAATTTAGCTTCCTTTCTTTCCAAAAAAGCTTAGATTAACCCCAATGGTGTGTTGTGCTTTCTGTGTGTGTGGGGCAGAGGCCTTGGGTCAGGGCTGTGGGCAGTCCTGTTTCCGTTAGATCACCCCTCTTATAGGTAAATAATTCTTAAATTTCGAGACGGGAGACTTTTTCGCCCCGTGTAGCCTTACCTGGAGCACCTGGTGGTGGTGGTGGCAGCTTATCTAATCGCTTAGCTTAGCCACCTATTTGCCGCAGTCGACTCTCCGACGGACGTCTGCTTCTGTTGTCATTTCCCCCCCAACTGCTCGCTAAAATGCTCTGAGCCCCAAGCTCGGACAACTGCCGCTGGACGACGACGACGAATCCTCTATCCTCGAGATATGGCCAACATGTGGGGCAAATTGGTGCTGCAGTTCTTCAAGTATGCGCCCAGCTATGTGGGTGAGTCATCCCAAGGTAACAAAGGTGGAGAGATCTAACTGGAATCCCTTGCTCCAGCCTGCCTTAGCTTCATGCCCTGCGGCATGATCTTTGGCTACACCATGTGCGCCTTTGTGGCAGTGCGGAACGAGAAGGCGACGGGCCTCACCTACTATGGACCCCTGATCCTGGGCGCCTGCTGTGCGTTGATCACGGCCCTGGCCATGCTCACGGTTAAGTACGTGAAGAAGTGCATCGTCTACTGGCAGTCGTGGCTGCTCCTCGTCGCCGGTGCCTTCAATCTGATTGCCAGCTGTTTCTACTTTGCCGATGGATTCGGTGAGTCATGATCAGAGATTAGATTAGGCAGGGCCAACACCCCCCAAAGCAGGTCAAGATCAGGGTTTTGGCATGTATTAAGATCGCCTTTTACCCTTGCAGACCACGTTGGCGCCTACATCTCGTATGTGGCCCACAGCATGACCTTTGTGGCCGGCTATAGTTTCCTGCACACCATTAGCTCCAAGAGCGGACGCTCGGCCATGATCTCGGCCAGCTGCAGCTGCTACCTGCTGGGAGTGGCCTCGGCTGTGAGCCTCATAGTGGGCACCTACAGCCGGAACGTGAAGCAGTGGGCGGGACAGGCGCCGACCCACGAGCAACTGACCGACGATCTCTATGTGAACTTTGCCGGAACCTACTTGAGCGTGACGGCCGCCATGCTGGCCATCCTGGTGGGCCAGAAGGTGCTCCATTTCGTGGGCACGGTGGATCTGGTGAACAGCCTGGACAACGAGCTGCGGATAGCCAACGCCAATGGCAGCATCTTCGAGCCGCGCTCGGAGGTGATCAAGCGGCTGCAGTTCTTCTACGTGACCAAGAACCAGAAGTGGAACATGATGCTGCTCGTCCTCTTCACGGAGGCCGTGCAGTTCGCCCTCTTCGTGTACTTCATCTACTGGTTCAGCCTGAACGAGGCTGTGCGGCTGACGGAGCTGTCTGGGATCGACGCCATGTTTTGGGCGATCTTCGGGGGCAGCCTGTTGGCCCCCATCTGTCAGTGGTTCCTCTCCGTCAAGGTCACCTTTGTGTCCGCCCAAATGGCACTTGTGGTGTTCACGCTGATGGCCATGATCCAGTGCAGCGTCTCGGACTCCAGGTGGTCGCTCTGGCTGCTACTGGTCCTCTTTGGAGCCTCCTACTCCAGCCAGCAGATAGCCCTGCTGGAGGTCACTCACCTGCGCCTCACCGAGTGCGTCGTCTGCTGCTCGTACATCTTCAAGCTGATCAGCACCAGCATCGTGTACCTGTACTTTGTGGCGGATGCCGAGAACTCCTACTTCTATGCCACCGACTCGAGCATCCTGATGGCCCAGGGATTCGTCTTTATGATCATCAGCTCGCTGCTGGCCCTCATTGTGGGCATGAAGGTGCCTCGCACGCACCGCGCCCACCTTCTGGACATCCAGTACGAGCTGTACGGCATTATCTTCATGAATCACCAGATCGAGCAGCTCAACGTCCGCTGGCTGAACGACGGCACCATTCCCACCATCAGCCAGTGAATAGCGAATAGCGAGTACCTCGGGACACCTCAGCCTCAACCTCAGTGTAAACAACGTAAATGTAAACATAAAACAGGTTTCGTACAACTTGAACGCAATTAACTACAGATATTACCAATTAAAGCCACATTTTTGTGATTAACACTTTGCATAAACTAGGGAATGTCTGGCTTGAAGCGCGGCTAAAACCAACAACAAGCTAGTAGGAAAACTACGGTCGAATGTGACCGACTGTGGGATACCCGGTAACCAAAGCATTGTGGGTGAAATTAAATGGCACATCAACATGGGAATAAAGAAAATGTTGATAAATGAGGACAATTGTTGCTAGGAATATGTTGAGCAACATCCAAAAGAGACAAATGTTGCTAATGGCTTGCTAAGCAACATCCTAAAAAGACAAAATGTTGCTAGGATCATGTTGCAACATGCATTGGTGCTGTCAACACAGAAAAAGAAGAAGAAGAAGCATACACAGAAAGTTTATTGTTCCAACAACTTCCATGTTTATTATTAGATTTTAGTCAAACTTTCAGAAAACGTCGCCACAAACCTATTTATCAGGACTCTATAGCTTTTATAAAGTTTTTTGTGATTTTCGGGGGCGGAAGTGGGCGTGACAAAATTTTTAAATCCAACTTGATCTGCGTACAACGGATTAGAATGCTGTTCCCAAATATGGTGGCTCTAGCTCTTATACTTAGTCTCTGAGATCATTTGACTCATACGGACGGACAGACGGACGGACGGACAGACGGACAAAATAAAAAGCAGGAGGCATCGGCATGTGTGTTTTGCTTTTGCAATCCTTAGAGCACGTTGCTTTTCCCCGAGAATATTTAGCTTTTGCTTCCTTTTTCCCCAAAAAAAGGGCACCATCAAAAAGACATAAATTTGTCATAATAAAAACTAATAATAATAATACGTCATTGCCTAAATGAGTCGCCCGAATAAGTACAAACCGTACACTGGAATTAAGCTCTTAAGTGAGATTCAGGAGATAATGGCCAGTAGTTTTCGTTATTCTTTTATTATCGGTTTATTTTAAGAGGGCTAAGACTAGCGTCTAATGGAGATAACCTGGACGGCGGCTGTGTGATCGCGACAAAAGTGGCTGGCACAAGCGGAGACATTCGCACAGGGAGTCACCTTGTAGTCATAAATGCCTGCGAAAAAAAACAATAAATAAAAACAAACTCGAGTAAAATAAACTAATAAAAAACAAGTAGGAAAGCTGGGAAAGAGTGTGAAATATCCGGGAACTTACGCAGCTTCTCCATGAACTGATGCAGAGTGTCCACATTCCGCACCGTGCTGGCCAGCAGCATCTCCAGCTGGCTGCCCCGTCTCGTGTAGAAGAAATCCATGGCGGCCAGCAGGGCATCGAACTGGGAATCATCATAGATCACATCGGCGGCGAGCAGCAGATCCGTTTCCGGGTAGTCCTGCCAAGGGAACTCGCAAATCGAATCCCAGCGCAGTTGCTCCGCCTTGGGCGCCTGGTCGGAATCTATTTCTGCGAAATTCAGGCCAATATTCTCGCGCATTAGCTGGACGCACGGCTCACTGCCATCGGTGATGAGGACCTGACCGGCCTCCATCGCCATGGTGGGGAATTTCAGGAGGATGCCAAGTAGCCCGGCTCCAGCGCCCAGCTCCACTACATTCTTGCCGCGGACCAGGTCACGGTGCTCCACCAGGTAATCGGCCAGGGCCAGCGCAGCCTCCCAGGTGCACAATCCTGTTGTGCCCTCGCTGACAAAGCTATTGGACTCGCGGAGCGTGATACAGGCGTCCGGCTGCAGTATGTAGTGTTTGTAGGAATAGGCCTTGCCCGGCGGATCAGAGCCCTCCGCCATCCGGTTGCACAGGCTGCCGTATATGTCGTCGTGCACCTCCTTCTGGTCCTTGAGCAAGTGCATCAGCTGCTTGAGGAAGGCCTCCACGTAGCTGCGCCGCACCGGATACCGACGGTTCAGCGGGTGGCGGCAGGTGGCGTCCATAAGGATCTCCTGCTCCTCCCAACTCAACGGCAGCTTGACGGTCTGAAACGGGAACCAAGCTGCTGGAGATGAGATTCAACAGGTGGCCACAGTAAATCGAAAGCGAATACTCACAGACCAGGCCAGTTTGTTCACGGGATAGCAGCAGAGAAACTGCTGCTGCAGCTTTCTGTATTTTTCCGTCATTTTTCGCGGCTCTAACTGCTCTTGTCGCGTCTAATTTGAAATTAAACTAAAAACAGCTCGAAGTTCGAAAGAGGCAACGTGAAGTGGAATGGAATAGAGCAGGAAGATACATCGAATCAACATCGATAGGTCGATAAATCGTTTCCACTGGGACTGCATTCTCCATTACTGGGTTCTTGGGGAAAGCATTATTATGTTGCGGTTGCGTTGGACAGATAACGAGGGCTATAAAGATTGCAAATTATGTAAGAATTTTGACTAGCGCACTAATTTATAAGTTTTTTAAACTTGTAGCGTTAGGAAGGCAAATAAAATCAAATCAAAAAATCAAAAAATGTTAAATTCAGTTGCATTGGCGATTGTTGAGTCTCAATGTGTATCGTTTTCGAACATCTTTAAGCGGCTCCATGCCTCCCAAAAAGTACCCAGTGAATTGCACGATGTAGCTTTTGTAATGCTTATTAAAAACAAGTAAGTCAAGTTAGTCAAGGTAAATGTGTACCGTTTCGGGAAACTATCCGAATCTAGTGAATTTAATAAAAAATCAAGGAACGGGCATTGTATATCAATAAGCTTGTTTCCTGTCATCCTGTAGATTTCTGTAACATATCTATTTAAAAAAAAGTATCCACTTTCTCAACAACAGCTGAAATGAGAAATGCAGTCCTAGTGAAAACTGTTTATTCTCACACCGATACTCACGAGCCAACGTCCCGTACCTAACCGATGTGACCGCAGTGGCGGATTATGGCGACAGTTGAACCTTGGCCACACTGGGCAGGAGCTCAACGAAACTAAACTAAACATAATCCCCGAACAATAAACAAATTATCGGAATCGCTCAGCAAAACCGACAGGCGACCTTCGGATGAGACAGCTCCTGGGGGCGAAAGCAGCAGCAGCAGCAGCAGCAGGCAGTGTGAGAGACGTCGTCATTGCCGCCAGCAGCTGTCCAGCAGCACAGTAACAGCAATAACAGCAATTCAGTAACGAGGTCGCAGGTCGCCCCAAAAGAGGAGGAGAAGGCGCAGGAGCAGGAGAGTAGGAGTTGGAGGTGTGTATCTGTGTGCTCTTGGCACATCAAATGCAAAGCCCAAGCCCAGGCCCACGCCCACGCCCACATCCGCCGCCGCTTTCTCCGCCGTCCAAGAGGCACACGTACATATCTTGAGCGTGGCGTGTAATTGCCGTGAATAAATAATGCGATGCGGATGTGTGCGCGAGTCGTGGCCGTCCATCTGTGGGCTACATTATCATTATTATTGCTGCTGCTGCTGCTGAGCCAGCTAATGGAATGAGTTTTTTTGCATCACACAGAGAGCCATGCGCCTTAACAAGTCGGAGCTAAACTCTCTTGCCAGCAACTCAGCGACCCGATTCGACAAGGAGGGCCTGCTCATCTTCAGCGACCGCCAAGAGGGCTTCCTGTGGCGCAGCAGCGAAGGTATGTACGAGAGATAAGAGAGGGGTTAATCACCCGGCCTGGCCTTGATTACACACATCCGCCACACACACAAGCACGCTGAATCCGCACCATCTCCACACTCGCGAGAGTCCTGCTCTTGGCTTATATGCACTTCACCTCTCCCCTTCTGCCCCCACAGTCCGCGTTGAGCGTTGGTGTAAGCTACGTGGCAACTTACTGTTCTACCTCAAGGACAGGGACCCCAAATCGCCAGTGGTGGGCGTTTTGGTGCTGGAGAACTGCTGCCCCCGCATCCATAATGAGGAGCGCGATCCCGAGGGCTATGTCTTTGATCTAGGTGAGATGCGGTTGCCTTTCCCTTTGATTAATCATTGATTTTCGATCTCAGACTTTAAGGACAGCATCTCGGAGCGCTTCATCACGTACACATCGGCGGAGCGCCTTGCCTGGGTGGCCAGCATCGAGGATGCCTCAAATGAGAAGCTAAACCTGCTCATCCGCCAGCTGAGGGAACAGATTGAGGCCAAGACGAGGAGAATGGGCAATCACATTGATCTGGGCATGCCTTTGGCTTTGGAGGAGCAGCAGCTTCAGCAGGAGGAGGAGGTGTTGCCACCGCCCCCCGTTGAGGTGGCGGCGGCGCCCTTTGAAGGTGATCTTATACAGTTTTGAAAGGCGACGAAGGAAGGCGACGTTTTTCGTTTCTAATCTTAGTTATAACACACAGAGTCTCACTTGCACTTGTACTCCTCCGCTCCTCTCGCTCTCGCTCACTTTCACGCATGCTCATCCGGTTTGAGGTCATTAAAATCCACCAGCTTTATCTATTATATATTGTATATCGTATTGTTTGTACATAGAAACCCATTTTGGTTGGGATTTCCCAAAGGAACTGATCTAGATTGAATTTATTCGTTGAATAAACTTTGTTTTGCTTTTGAATTTAAAACGTTTAAATGCTGTGTTTGTTGTTACTTACCCCCTTTATTCCTTTATTCGTTACTTACCCCCTTTATTCCTTTATTCGTTACTTACCCCCTTTATTCCTTTATTCGTTACTTACCCCCTTTATTCCTTTATTCATTACTTACCCCTAGTCCTTAGTCCTGCCGCTCTCCTCTCTGCTTACCCTTTGCTCTTCTTCTTCTTCCCACAGATCTCGATCTCTCGGAGCTGCCCCTGTGCGAGACGGCCCTCTCCTGCGACAGTCTGCCGGTGAATGCCTTGGGGCGAAGTCCCAATCCCCAGGTGGTCTGCTCTTTGCTGGTTGCGAGAGGAGGCTCGGAAAGTGACTCCTACTGGCGGGAGCATGCGCGCACCGAGTTCCAGGAGCGCACGCGCAGCCCCCAGTTCCTGTGCACGATGCGCTTCCATCGCAGCGCCAGCTTCTCGGCCACCACAAGGCTCAGGTTTAGCGTCTTGGATGTGCGCGAGAGGATGACGCTCACGGCTGTGCCGCTGGGCCATGCCGAGGTGGCTTTGGGCGCCATCCAGGACACCACGCGGCTGCGCATGCCGCTTACAGCGCCGCGCGGTGGGGATTGTGGCTTCATAACGCTGACCTCCTGGTCCCCGGATGCCGCCGCCGCCGTCGGAGCCGCCACGGAGCCCGGCCACCAGGCGGGGCAGGGGCCGCCGCGTTCCAGCACCCAGCTCTTTGACACAGCGGGCTCGGTGGGCAGTAGGAGAGGTAAGAGTTCCCCAGGATTAGGTTAGGTTCCTACTGTGATTATTATAAGAGCTACTCCTCCCTGGACAGCCCATCGTCGCACCCAGTCGCTGCCGCCGAAGCTGAGCGTGCGCCTGTTTGTCCCACAGCAGTGCGGGCTCCAGCGCGTGTGCTCTCATCCAAGGATGCGCACCTACCGGCTGCACTCCTCCCTCGGAGCCGACATTAGTGTGCAAGAGACGCTCCTCGAGAGTCGCCTGTGCTGCCTGCTGCCCCAGCAACTCCTCTCGATTTGGATACAGCGCGAGAAGGAGCTGCTGCAGGAGATCTCGGGCATGGGCGAGCTGAGCGGCGAGTGGCGCTGGCGCCAGATGAATCTGCTCGAGGAGCATTTGCGCCTGCTCAAGGACTACTCGCAGGCCAAGCAGAATATCCAGCAGCTGGCCCGTGATGGGGTCTTTTACAAGCGCTCCTCGGCCAAGGCGGATGAGGCTCTGGAGTTTCTGCCCGTTAACCTGCATGTCCAGCGGATGTGGGCCCAGAATGACACGCTCCAGAGGCGCGGCCTTCTCGATGTGATCACTGTGGGGGCCTTCACGCGCCACGATCCCAAGGGGCACAAGTGTGGAGGGCTGATCAAGTAAGTAAACTACTTCCTTAGCTCCTTAATTCTTCCTTAACTCTTCCTTAACTCTTCCTTAACCCTAACTCCCCTCTCCTTTAGGCTCCTGCAGGAGAGCAAGTCCTGGAAGCTGGAGCAGGGCGACGCCTGCAAGGTTCAGACCGCCAATGACGCCGTTCAGACCACCAAGCAGCTGCGCAAGGAGATTGTGGAGCTAATGTCGCAGCTTTTGCAGCTGGCCAGCCGTCGCAGCGCCCAGGACATGATGCCACTGTGCAACCAAATGGTGGCCCTCACCCGCACCCTGCTCTCCATCTGGGAGCCAAGCATTGTCGAGGAGGGCGTGGCCTTTATCGAGCGCCATCGCATCATTGAGGAGCCCGAGAACGTGATGATGGAGCCCATGTCCCCCTTCCGCAAGATCACCCAGCAGCTGACGGCGCTGGAACTGAAATCCCCTGAGTTGGAGGACTTTGCCACGCCCGTGATGGCACCGCCAGATTTGTGGCCACGCGGCCAGCAGCTGGCTTTGATGCGCTCCAACAGCTGGCACTCGCCGAGCAGCTCGCTGGACATCCGGGCCATTGACTCGCTGCAGAGCGAGGTCAAGTCCTACAACGAGCACTTGCGCAGCCTGGCCAAGTCGGAGGAGGAGCCCGGCGAGGAGGAAGTCACATATCAGTCGCTGCCGGTGACCTGGAACACCACTGGCCCACCTCCTCCTCTCCCTCCCCCTCCCGTGGTGCAGCTGATCGACTTGGATGAGTTGGGTCGCAGCCAAAGGCCACAGCGGCAGAGGCATCCTCCTGCCGGCTTCCTGGACACCAAGCTGATGAGTTCCTCGCCTTCGGCCAACTACTATCGGCCCACGGAGGAGCCAGAGCCCCTGGATCTCACCCAGCTGAACATAGAGGCCAGCGTGATGTGTCTGGTGAGCAAGCTCAAGTTCTTTTGCGGCCACTGCGACAGTCCGGCCATCAGGCTGCGCCAGCCCAAGGCCCAGGCCAAGCGCAGGGAGGGATTCACGGTGGCCCCGCAGCAGCAGGCGCCGGACGTGATTGTGGCCCCCACCAAGCCAGCGCCGCAGCTCGAGCTGGATCTCAGCGAAGGAGGACAGGCTTCCTCCGCGGCGGCCAAGAAGAAGGGAAACAAGTTCACCGACGGCCTGGATCTCTCGCTGACCACCGACTGGGAGGCGGAGCTGAGGCCGAGCATGCGCAAGCTGCGCCACGCCATGGATCGGCTGCTGAAGACCGCCCGGCTGATACACTCGGTCCAAAGGCTACAGCAGGACGTGCGCTGCAACAGGCTCCAGGCGAGCATCATGTACCGGCGGGATGTGTGCTTCTCCCAGGCGGTGAGCATGGAGGATCATAACCCTCTTACTTCCCCTTGAAAATCCTTCCTCCTTGCAGATAACCTCGCTGGTCACCTCTTTGATGCTGCGGCTGTGGGGCAGCGAGCTGGACATGGCCTACCTGGTGATGCTGCGCGACCTGGGGCCGCTGGCCTACTTCGAGGGCCTGCTCACGCTGTACGGCAACGAGGCGGACATGTGGAGCGACATGTGCATCGCCATCGAGGACTTGTCCTCGGTCAACTTCCAGCTGGTAAGGGCGCAGGGTGACGCCGCTCTGGCGCCCACACCTCGGATAACTGGCTCCCGGCAGGCTTTGGAGGTGCAGCTGCCCGTGCCCGAGCACTCGCTGCCCGGCAATGGCACCTCCATCTCGTTCAAGGTCACGCCCGTCTTCTTTAACATTGGAATCAACGAGAAGGCCAGCTTCGCGGAGACCCTGGGCCAGACGCGGGAGCAGCATCGCTCCAACTGGGACAATTACCTCGTGCTGAGCAAGTACTTTGGACGCTATCGGAAGCTGGGACTTGGCTCTGTGGAGGTGGGCGAGTCGCTGCGCTCCCTGCTGGGCCTGATGGAGCAGCAGCTGCGGGCAAACGTGTCCAAGAATGTGAAGATCCTGCATTTGGCCGAGGATGCCTGCCGGCTGATGGACGGGCTGCGGTTCACCTCGTGCAAGAGCGCCAAGGATCGCACTGGCATGGCGGTGACCCTGGAGCAGTGTCGGGTCCTTGTGCGCGAGTTCCAGCTGCCGGCCAAGCACGTGCCCTACGCCCTGAGTACCATGAGAAGGTGAGTAGGAATCCGAATCTGTGCATAACTCTTTAAGTTGGATATTGCATAGTGGGAATTGCTTATAATGAATGAGAGACGGTTTTCCAACACTAAGATAGAGCTCAGAATATTGCTTGTAATGAAACGGTTTTCCAACACTATCGTTTGTTTTTAGCTTATAATGAATGAGAAACTGCTTTCCAACACTATCTTTTGTTTTTAGCTCAGAATAGTGCTTGTAATGAATAAAAAAAGGTTTTCCAACCCTATCTTTTGTTTTAGATTAGAATAGTTCTTGTAATGAATGAGAAATGGTTTTCCAACACTTGTTTTTAGCTTATAATGAATGAGAAACGTTTTTCCAGCACTATCTTTTGTGTTGAACTCAGAATTGTGCTTATAATGAATTGAGAAACTGTTTTTCAACACTATCTTTTGTTTCAAGCTCAGAATAGTGCTTATAATGAATCAGAAACGGTTTTCCAACACTATCTTTTGTTGTTAGCGTAGAATATTGCTTATAAAGAATGAGAAAGAGAAGAGAATGAGAAAGAGAAGAGTGCTTGTAATGAATGAGTAACCTTTTTCCAACACTATCATTTGTTTTTACCTCAGAATAGTGCTTTTAATGAATGAGAATCCTTTTTCCAACACTATCTTTTGGTTTAAGTTTAGAATAGTGCTTGTAATGAATGAGAAACGGTTTTCCGACACTATCTTTTGTTTTGAGCTCAGAAGAGTGCTTGTAATGAATGAGTAACCTTTTTCCAACACTATCTTTTGTTTTTAGTGCTTATAATGATTGAGGATCCTTTTTCCAATACTATATTTTGTTCTTTTTTTTTAAATGCGGATACATTTTGTGGTATCCGTGCATAACTCTCTAAAGTGGATATTGCATAGTGGGAATAGCTTATAATGAATGATAATCCTTTTTCCAACACTATATTTTGTTTCAAGCTCAGAAAAGTGCCTGTAATGAATAAGAAACCTTTTTCCAACACTACATTTTCTTTAGATTTAGGATATAACGAATTACAAATGCTTTTTCAACACTTTTCCTTAGAGTTTAGGAGTGTTTGTGTGTTTTAGAGTTTTTTGTTTCTTAAATGTGTTTATTTTAATGTATTTTCTGGCATCTCTGTTTCAGCGAGGGCACACGCATGGACAACGTACTCAAGAACATTGGAAAGCGAAAGTACGCATTCAATCGAACTCAGGTGTCCTTCCTGCCGGCTGTGTACAGGCCGCCCGTTGGCAGCTATGGCAAGGCGCAAACTTAAGGATTCCAGGTCCAGGTCTATTCCCCGATTCCCAAGTACTTAATGCGCTGCAAAAACAGGACCTTGTGATGACAACGAGACACAATAGGAATATATATACATATAACTGTGCCAAAAACCAAACAGATTAACCAAACAACACACATTAGCGAGGAATCTATCTTCCCCACGGACAATTGTTAAACGCTTCACATACTTATAATCCAAGTCCAAGTCCAAATCCAAATCCCATACTTACACTTGGGCTATATATCCACACGTAGTTTTTTGGGTTACAAAGGCAAGGCAACACACACGAACATGTACTTTAACGACTCATCATGTACTTCCAGTGAATAAAAAACAAACTTGTTAAACAATTACAACCACTAATAGTCCTGGATGCGGCCGGTCTGCAGGCGCTGCTTGCGGATCTCGGTCTTTAGCCACGAGGGCACCTCGCTGCCAATACGATGGGCATTGGGATAGCGCAGCGGGACCTCGGGCCCTTCGAAGGGATGTGTCTTGGCCAGCTTGCGTTCCAGATACTCCTTGTTTAACACCTTCTGGTCGCGATGCTTGTCCATGTACAGGTTGAAGGGCTGCTTCAGCGGGAAGAACTTCTGGTCGGCCAGATAGGGCTTGGGGAAGTCGTACTCGTACACGGGCTCCTTGCACTCTGCACAGGAATAGGCATAAGAATAAGCAATTTTGAGAGCCTTAAATTCCCCGAAACATACTCAAAACATCATGGTAAAACTGCGACAGGGACTCGTCCCAGTTGGTTTGATAGAAGGCCAGGCCAGCCGGCGTCAGCTGCTCCTGATGCTGGCGATAAAAGTCCAGGGTGCTGAAAGTGCGCTTCGCCAAATCGCTGTAGTCGGCCTCGGCCAGCTGATAGGAGCCGAGATCCAGGCGCCCCTGCTGCTTGTAGAGCACAAAGACCATGCGCTGGTAGCCGACGCCGCGGGGCGGAAAGGGCGGCAGATACTCGGCCAGCACCTGGCCCTGGCTCACCTGGCCGTTGGGTATGTTGGCGCTGTCAAAAGATTAAAGAAATCAAGTTTAGATTCAGTGTTGCCACTCCTAGAAGCCGCCTTGCTCACATAAGCCAATGCAGACACTCTGCCGACGCCTCTTGGGTGTAATGCGCATCGGGATTGGTGGCCACCAGAGTCCAGAAGGTCTCCGAGGTGGCCTTCTGGCCGGTGATCGGATCCAATAGACCATTGAAGTCCACCTGCGGCGCCTTTGTCGCCTCCGCCGGCTTGATCACATTGCCATTGTAGACAGGAGCCAGGCGCTCGCCTTTATCCAACACGTAGCTAATGTTGAGTGGCACTCTGGGCACAAAGTAGGCGCTGCCGTACAGGTGCTCGAAAATGCCGTAGTGGTCCGCCAGCAGGCGCAGATCGTGGTGGCCCGTCGTCTTCACATACACCTGCTGCACCTTGTCCAGGTCGATGACCACTGTCAGCAGGCAAACAATAGTTTTAATTAATCAATAATTAAAGATTTATTCAGATAAAAACTCACATTTATTGCTCCGCGCCAGCTTTTCAAGCTCCTTGCTGGTGCGCTGCGCCTTCAGGTGCTCCAGTCGCATTTTCAGCTGCGCCGATCGCGACTCCTTCAGGTGCGGGAAACCAATGTTGACGCGGGCCACCACCTCAGGATCCGACACGGTCTCCGCTGCGCGAAACCAAGACGAAGGCGGTTACATCAACAGGACCAGCAGGTGTATTTAAGACCTTACCTCGCAATCGCTGCTCCAGCGTCCGGGCGACTCCCGGCGGCTTGCCGCGGATAGTGTGTCCTTGGCGGGTGCCAGTGTACAGGACACTGGGCACCCGGGAACCGTGAATGCCCTGATTGAGACAGCTTTTCATTAACAAATTGCTGAACGACATAATGTTTTGTAATTCGCAGGCCGCTCGCGTTTTTCCAATAGAGGAGGGAGTCTTACGATACTTGTATATCGAATACTTCAGTGAGTCTATCGATTTGCGTTTCCACTAGAAATATGAAAATATCGATATGTGCCTGACGACACCTCAGCGACCGACCCGCCGATAAATCGATGGTTTTGAGCGGAGCTTTTGAGCTGTCCAAAAGTAACGGTTGATGCGTATGGCTGAAAAGAGCATCGACTAGAGAAATTAGAATAAAAATGCATTTTACTTTGATAAATTGGTTGTTATTGCTTGTCCTACTACTGGTTTTCACACCACCTAGTCGAGCTGAGGAGCTGCTGGAACTGTCTTGCATCACGGATGCTCAATGCTCGCAGTTCGAGCGCGGCCACTGTGTGGCCATGGAATGCATCTGTACGGCACGTGACTCGGACGAGCGGGTGGCCTGCCGCCCGCACGAGGAGAAACTGACGAATATCATTGGCGGTCCGTGTCCCTGCCCACAGCCGGATGCGGAATGCATCAGCGATCAGTGCGCTTGCCTCCAGGACTATGTACCCAGCACCGATCGCAGGCGCTGCCTCCCGGAGGCGGTACGTAATGGTGGAAAATGCGAATTTTCGCGGCAATGCCAGCTGGCGGACAAGTTTAGCACGTGTTTGGAAGACCGTTGCGTCTGCCGGAACAACTTCGAGCTCCACGAGGGACGCTGCTTGGCCGTGCTACGTAAGTTTGCTCCAAAAAATACATACTACCGATGAGTTACCAAGGCACATGCATTTCCACAGAGTCAAGCTGTCGGGCGAACACCGATTGTGGCACATGCGGCGCTTCCCTATGCCTGACCAAGATGGGAAAGTGCGCCTGCGCAGAGAATTACGTCCACAACCGAAACATGACCAAGTGCATCGGGGGCTCGGCTTACGGCAGTAGCTGCGATCACAGTGCGCCCTGCCAAGTGACCCTTGGTGGCTCTGCCCAGTGCCTGGATCATGGCTGCACCTGCCGGGCCTCACACTACCCCAGAAGGGTAATCAACGCGGTGGCCAAGGAGAGTGATATCGACGAGGATGTCAGCCACAAAGATCGCATCAGTTGCGAGCCCATCGTGGCCTTTGGAGCCTACTGTCGCCACAATGGTGACTGCCAGATGCAGCCCTTGGAGCAGACCAATGCTCCAGTTGCTTCAGTTGCCCAAATTCCTCCAGTGGCCATGGTGTGCCAGTGGGGCGAGTGCGGCTGCAGCGAGACCCACCAACTGCACGACAACAAGTGCATCCCCAGGGTGACCATGGGAGCCACACATCACCGCCCAGCTTGCCTGGGTTTCCTCCTAGTGGCCCTCCTCAGCTCTATTTGCAGCTTACAATTGTTCTTTATTTAGTTTTAGTAAACAAAATGTTGGATTTATATGAAAAAAAAGGAAATATATAACGAGCGAATGATTATCGATAGGCAGATCGAATGATGTATCGATAGGCAGATCGAATGATTATCGATAGGCAGAACGAATGATTATCGATAGGCAGATCGATCTCATAGGCCGATCCTGGCGGGCGTGCGACGGGGCGTGGCGTTGCCAGGCGTGGCGATCTCCTGCTTGGCGGCCAGCTGCTCCTCCCGCTGTGCCACCTGCTGCTTACGCTCCTCCATTTCGTGCTGCGCCTGCAGCATCTGCTCCTCCATCTCCTTGAGGTGCTCGGCTGCCTGCTTTTTCTTCTCGCGTCCACTGCGTCCGGACTCCTTGACGGAGAAGAACATGGGGCCCAGCTCTGCCAGCCAGTAGCCATCGACGGCAGTGGCGCACTGCATATACTCCTTGGCGGTCATGATCAGCTCGTGGTAGACGACATAGTCCGGCGTGGTGCCCAATCCGTATAGGGCGGACGTGGGATGCAAGTGGCAGGGCATGCCCGTCCGCAGGTTCACGTACTCCCCAATGCCCTTCAGTCGCGCCGCCTGGTAGAAGTAGGCCGAACAGATGCACTTGCGCACGACGTCCCAGTCAGTGCCGCAGCTCTTCACGGCTATATTCTGCTGGGTCATGATGTCCTTCAGCTGCTGGCGCACCTCGCGAACCTTCCGCATCGCCTTGATGTGGATAAAGTGCTCGTTGCACCACGAGGAACTATAGCTGTGTGGGGGAAGGTGGTGGATGGGTAAGTGATAATTAAGTATTATTGAGTATTAAGTATTATGAGTATTAAGTATGTTTGAGTATTAAGTATTATGAGTATTAAGTATTATGAGTATTAAGTAATATATTCTAAGCCGAAAAAAACAAGAGTTTAGCCTTTCTACGAGTGGTCTTAAAATATATACTCAAGCGGTATAACGAGTTTTGTATAGACTTGATACTTCATAATGTCAAATATATACTTATGAGTATAGTTTCTATACTCTAAAGGTTTAATTGTGTATTTTCCAGTATTATTCCTTAACGAAACTACATCGAAAATTATATAACATATCGCGTTAGCTGGAATTTAGTACTTTTCTGTTTGTCGCGTTAGTGATTTTTCTCAAGTCATGCTGCAGATTAGTATAGTTTTTAAACTGTCATAGTATCGAAGGTTCAATTGTGTATTTTCCAGTATTATTTTTAATACGAAACTACATCTAAAACTCGATAACATATCGCGTTAGCTGGAATTTAGTACTTTTCTGTTTGTCGCGTTAGTGATTTTTCTCAAGTCATGCTGCAGATAAGTTTAGTTTTTATACTTTCGTAGTATCAAATTAATAGGCGTCTTATTTAGAAATGTTTAATACTCAAGAGTATAGAATTCATGTAAGAATAGTATAGTTTCTATGACGATTTGGGTGTAGCAAAGAGCTAAGAACGGCCATACAGTTGCATTGCAATATGCAGGCTCTTTTTCTGCTGGCGACGAAAATCGCACTCTCTCTGTTGATTCTGGATGGTAGAAGACTGGATACTTACTTGTTCTTTCGCCACTGCTGGTACACATTGAGGTAGGTGAGGTGATCGGACTCCGGCACTTGAAACTTCTCGCGGACGCCATCCGCCTCCTCCTCGCGTCCCTTGGGTCGGTAGAAGATCGAGGGCACGGACAACATGGAAACTGTGAAACAAAATTACGATTAGAATTAGGCATCCATGCATCCATCCATGGGATGCTCTCTCACCTATGATGAGAACCTCGGCGCTGCAATGAATGCGGCAGGCAACGATCAGCATCTGACATTGGGGCGGATCCAGGGGGAACTCGGCCATTTGGCGACCGAGCGTTGTGAGTGCGCCCGTATGGTCGAGGGCACCGAGAATCCACAGCTGGTACAGCGAGTTGAGGATGTTGTCCTGCGGCGGCGGGTCCATGAAGTGGAACTGCAGCAGATCGACAACGCCCAGCGATTTCAGCAGCAGCACTGTGTTGGCCAGGTTGGTGCGCTGGATCTCCGGCACGGTGAGGGCCAACAGCTCGTCCTTGTACTGGCGCTGCGTGTACAGGCGAAAGGCCTGGCCGGGACCCGTGCGGCCGGCTCGACCGCTCCGCTGATTGGCATTGGCCTGCGAGATGGGATAGATCTGCAGGGCGTCCATGCCGATGCGCGGATTATAGACCTTCAGCTTGCAGTAGCCGGAATCGATCACATAGATGATGCCATCGACGGTGAGCGAAGTCTCCGCAATGTTGGTGGCCACCACGCACTTGCGCACCCCATCGCCGGACTTTTGGAAGATCTTGGCCTGCAGGTCCGACGGCAGCTGTGAGTATATAGGCAGGATGCTTAGCTCCGGTGCATTCTCAATCTCGGCCAGCCGCTCCTCCAGCACCTCGCACGTCACCTCAATGTCCTCCTGGCCGGGCATAAAGATGAGCATGTCGCCCTCGTTGGGCGTCAGGTGCACCTGTAGCGCTTGCTTCACCGCCGACTCCACATAATCCTCGCAGGTGTTCTTGCTGAACATCACGTCCACGGGAAAGGTGCGTCCCGGTATAGTGAAGGTGGGCACATTGCCAAAGAACGTGGCAAACTTGGTCGAGTCCATGGTGGCGGAGGTCACGATCAGCTTCAGATCATGTCGCCGGGCCACAATCTGTAAGGGATCGAGTTAGGTTAGAATTAAAAATTTCTGATTATTAACTAATAGAGGGAATGGCAAAATAGCTATCTTTATACTTCAAACAATAATCCTTATTCTAGTTACTACGAACAAATGACCCATATAATCATTAAGATGACGAAAGGCCTTACATTTGAATTGCAATATGCAGCCCTATTTGTGCTGGCGACTAAAATCACTCGCTCTCCGCTCTTTATGGGGTCGGACAGGCCTCCTTCTCTGCATTGCAAATATCATGACAAAATTATAATACTCTCCGCAAGAGATTAAAAACGAATAAAGAAATAAAGCTCAAAGAGCTAATGGTAAAAGCAGGGGGATCCATACTTTTTATACCCGGTACCCATAGGGTACAAGGGTATTATGGGTTAGTGCCAACCTCTGTCCGTCCGTGTGAAGCAACAGATCTCAGAGACTATAAGAGCTAGAGTTACCAAATTTGGTGACAACATTGGAATCTGTTGCACGCAGATCAAGTTTGTTTTAAAATTTGGCCACGCCTACTTGCGCCCTCAAAAATCATAAAAAACGTAAAATAAGCTATACTCGTTATTTTCGGGTTAAAGTTAATAAATACAATAAATGAATAAAATAAAGCGGACGTTTCCTGAAAATTTCAGTAAAATCGGATGATAAACATGGGAGATACTAGCAATAAGGTTAGAATTTTTACACACCGCCCTAAGGCACTGCTGTTGCAAGCTGTAGCCGACAGGTGGCGCATTCGAGCCTTGGCCGTGCGATATAATGGCGCCAGCTGCAGAAGAAATGACAAAAGAATATACACTGCCGATCAACGAAATAGACTCACATCGTTTTTTTAAGAAAATTGAGTTTATTACATAGATTAACAACACATATGTTGGAAATCAAATTTTTTAACTATGTATTGTTCAATTCTTAATTAAACGGTACAAAAATTAGCGCTCTAAGTTAAATGGTTAATTTTTAAATTTTTGTTTTGTGAGTAAACCTTAAAAAACGGTCACTTTTTATCGATCAACGAAATAGACTCAAGGTCCTACAATTAATATAAATCACAAATAAATGAAAAAATGTATTATTAAATAGGTTTTTATAATGCTTTAATGCTATTTAGTAATGCGTATAGCCAATTTTTGAGCAATTTAACATAATATGGGACGTGGAACAGCACTAACTTTGGAGAAAAGAGGCAAAATATTGGCATATCGAGACAGCAATCTTTCAACTAGAGAAATCGCAAGAAAAATTTCTAGAAGTCAGTCTGTTGTTTGCCATTTTCTAAGAAATCCATAGACTTATGGAAAAAATATGAAGAAACCCTCCTGGAAAGCACTCACGCCTTGCCAGAAGCGAAGGATTCATCGAGAAACTTCAAACTCAACATGTTCTGCAGCTAAAATTCGTCAAAATTTGGGTGTTAATGCAAGTGTCGCTACCGTAAGACGAGTAATTCGCAAGGCAAAACATCTAAAGAGACTAAAACTAAAAAAAAAACACCGCTGACTGACGTTCGAAAGCGAGCTCGCTGTCTTTTTTCTAGAAGCCACATCGCTTGGAATAGGGAGTGGCATCCAGTTGTTCTTTCGGATAAAAAACGCTTTAATTTGGATGGACCAGATGGATTCAATTACTACTTTCACGATATAAGAAAGGAAGAACACTATTTGACCCGTCACCATCGTCGTGAGGGTGGTATAATGGTGTGGGGGCCATATCCTATTATGATACATTTTATATTCAATTCGTTTCATCTAAGATGAACGCAGTACAATACAAAGAGCTACTCCAAAATGCATTTCTCAATTTTTCCAACCTTTTCGAGCCATTATCTTGGACGTTTCAACAAGATAATGCCTCAATCCACACGGCTGGAGTGGTAAAGAAGTGGATAAGTGACCAAAATGTAATCTTAATGGAGTGGCCTACGTACTCTCCTGACCTTAACATTATATAGAACTTGTGGGGATGGCTTTCGCGTAAAGTTTATCAATCTGGTAGACAATTTGAGGATGTTGAATTGTTGAAATCTGCCATAAAGACCGCTTGGATCGAAGTGTCCTTGGATTATCTCTACGATTCTATCACTGGCCGAATTTATGAAGTGATTTCAAACAGAGGTGGCTATACGCATTACTAAATAACATTAAAGCATTATAAAAACCTATTTAATAATACATTTTTCAATTTATTTGTGATTTATATTAATTGTAGGACCTTGAGTCTATTTCGTTGATCGATAAAAAGTGACCGTTTTTTAAGGTTTACTCACAAAACAAAAATTTAAAAATTAACCATTTAACTTAGAGCGCTAATTTTTGTACCGTTTAATTAAGAATTGAACAATACATAGTTAAAAAATTTGATTTCCAACATGTGTGTTGTTAATCCATGTAAAAAACTCAATTTTCTTAAAAAACGATGTGAGTCTATTTCGTTGATCGGCAGTGTAGCAAGAAATGACAAAAAATAACATCATTTATTTTTTGACGCCGATCGAGCGGGTTTTTATGTGTTCCTATAAAATGTATCATTCATATTTAGGTATGACATTAAATTGTTTAGGTCGGGAGCTAATTCGAGAGGCGATTTATTCTAAGAAGTATCGAAGTAGACTATTATAATGTACATATGTACAATTTTAAATTGCCTTTTAGTGTGAAGCGCAAACGTTTAGGTACCGGGTATTTTACGGTCGAGCACAGTCGACTGTAGCTTTCTTACTTGTTTTTGTTATAACTCAACCTTTGGATTACCATAAGAACTTGAGTAGTTGTCTTTATAAGAGAACATACATATGTGTAGGTACATATGTACATATGTTCACATTCGATGCGCCATCGTTAATGCGAACTTCGGTAGTCTGGCGACTCATGGCGACTTTAAGGGTAGTTTTTGTTGTCGGGCCTCGAGCTTTCTATACGGTTCTCGACCAGAACTGTTATATAGCATAGTATTTGTGACTGAACTTTTATTTAAAAAGAAATAATAATATTTATTGGTCACAAATAGTGGGAAAATAACAGTGGTGCTTTACATAGGTACATGTTTTACAATGTTGGTTAAATACTGGGTTGTTGGCAACTTTTAGATTACATTATTTTATTTTAAATGCAAGCCTTATAGAAAAATCCAAGGTTTTATTTTAATGTAAGCCATAACTTTGCATGTCCTTGGTGAGTTTTCATATTATGTATACTGTGTTATATTTAATTTTGAGTTATATTTAAAATTTATATTTAGCTCATGGTCATATTTCCTATTCCATATTAGTTTGGTTTACCAAACCATTATTAAAGCCAAAATCCTGTCCCAAATTGAGTCGGAGATACTGTTACAGGGTTCTCTCTTTTGAGGGCGAAATGGCGGGGCGTGGGTCAAGTAGTGGGTCAGTAGTTACTGACCGGAGCGGCAGTGGGTCAGGTCAAGGCATTCGCTGACAATTACAGCATTGCGACTACCAGATCCCCTGCATTGCATTCGCAAAAATATCTTGAAATCTTCCCAAGGCAGGGACTAATAAGTTTAAAGCACGGAGCGGACGCGCTCTTTCATTCGAGGTGCCCGGCCTCAACAAAGTCACCACACTGCTGCTGAGTGGGTGTGGGGACACAGTGAAAGAGAGTAAAGAGAGTGTGGAAGAGAGCCAGCCGCAGCTTCGGCCACAACTTCGGCTGCCGTCGCCTCTTGGTGGCTCTCTCTCTGCTGGGGCTTCGGCCGGGTATTGAGAGTGAGCGTCCACGGCGGACGTGCAAACACACACGCTGGCAAAGTGTCGTTGAAAGCAAATGAAACAGAGAGAAACTGGTGGGGGATTGAATAAAACCACCAGTCCTGAATGGGAGCAAAATGTCCTTAATAACGCAAAGTGTTTGCGATCATTTATATTTGTGTTTTTCTGTCTGTCGAATATAAATATAAAGAAATAAATAAAATGTTATGCCCCTATGTTTAACCACTGCTTCTAGCCGCCTTAGCATCGAGTGCCACCTTCAGTTCGGCCTTATATCGTGTTTTTTCCACTTATATATAATTTTTTTCCACATATTTTTGATGGGGTTTAGGTTTGGAGATTGGGGCGATGACCATACGTTTCATATGAGCCACATACGCCCATCATAAGCCGTATGTTTTGGGTCATTGACGTGATGAAATGTAGATATTTTTGGTAAATTAAGCTTTCCGGGACTTCTTTTAGGTTTCTTTTAAGGATGTCTAATTAATATGTCTATTAATATCTTGAATAAATCATGTCTCGCTATCTTTCTTAATTAAGGATGGCTCTGAAGCTCCGCGACTACGATCCTCTCAAAAGCACCACCTATCGTATATAGGATACTGTACGGATGCTAATAATGCAACGTTCCAACTAAGCCCTAACCTGCAAATAGGATACTGTACGGATGCTAGTAATGTATCGTTCCAACTAAGCCCTAACCTGCAGTTAGGATACTGTACGGATGCTAGTAATGTATCGTTCCCACTAAGCCCTAACCTGCAGTTCTGGAGATGGTAATATGCCATGGTAACACTATAACTCCCCCTACATGCAAGATAAATCCAGAAGAAAGGTTCAGTCAGAAGGCGGAATCACGGGAAATACGATAACCCATTGTGGGTGAGTGTTTATTGCTTCTTAACAGAAATTGCCTATAAGTATAATATGGAAAATCCTATTACCTTTTAAGTACAAAGTACTCTGCTAGGAGTCCCTATTAAAATGCCAGTCAGTCGTAACAAACCAGATCACGAGCTCTATTCTATATCTGCTTGAGTGGCGTATTGTAAACCGATTGATTCGATTGAAGTCGTAAAATAATATCAGCTATAGCGCCGCAAGTAAAAGTATGGGTTGGACAATTTTAGATCCCGATAAGGCCACTCAAGTTGGGTGAATGCGAAACAATCGAGAGT
Organism: Drosophila tani; assembly: GCA_008042535.1. NCBI lineage: Eukaryota > Metazoa > Arthropoda > Insecta > Diptera > Drosophilidae > Drosophila > Drosophila tani. The sequence continues at coordinate 1,952 of VNJO01001362.1, read as the reverse complement.
GCACTTTCTGGCCAAGCCAAAGAACTGCAGAGCAATCAATCAGCCAAGGGCAAACCATATCTATATGACACACTTGCACATGATCTTATTATAGAAACAGGAAGCTTACGAGAGAACGAAATACTCATAACACAAGCAGATAAATGCCCTTAAACGCCCATTTAATCAACATGAAAACAGGAATGCAATGAATTGTAACAACAAAAGCAGCGGTTTGAAAACATTCATGTTGTTTATTTGCCTGCCTATGTATATGATATTGTGCAGGATATTTAAACTAAATAATTTTATTTTTCTCAGGCACGTTGCCAAAACAAGTAAGAAAGCTACAGTAGAGTAGGCTCGCTTGCGAGATACCCGGAATGAACCATTTTTTCCGTTAAATTATAAGAAGAATTCAAAATTATACGCTTCTCTCTGTTCTAAAAAAAAAAATGAAACACCATTTAGCATGAGAATCGCCGCAGGAGCTACAGCTCATGGCTAAATTGACTCGGCTGCTGATGCCTCCTTATGTCTGTTACATACATTTTCGGTTTGCACGAAGCTAAAATACCCTTGTACCCTAAGGGTACCGCCTACATACAGTTGCGGTCAAAATAATAGTAGTGCTGGTCTAGTGAAAAGTTTTTCGGCTGTATCTTCCCAATGCGTTGACGAATCCAATTCATTTCTTCATATTAGTAATTGCCAATATATGCTTTCCCAGTATATGAAGTGATGTCGTCCTATCACATCTCTTTCTATTTTATTTTGCATTATTTCCCAATTTAGCACTTTTTTGGCGCAGTCAAAATAATAGTAGTGTCAGATAATTTTTTTTAAATGATTAAATTTACTAAACTTTTCTTATAATTTTTGGTTCTAAACATTACTTTAGAATGTTATCAAACAGTTTTTAGCATTTCTAGATCCTTCGCTTATATTTGGTCCTGGCAATATGGAATATGGAAAATAAATTGCTGCCAAGAGGCAAAATCTGATTAAAAAGTTTATATCTGAAAGAAAAACCTACTTTAAAGGGTATATATTATTGAATGCTCATCTAAAATGATCAAATATGCGATATGTACAAAAAATCGAGCGGCCGACCAAAGATATTGACAAAGAAGTCAGGGGATCGCCAAGTGAGGCAGGCGATGCATAAGACATTCATGTCTGCTGCAGCCTTAAAAAAAATTTTAAAATTTGTGCAAATCTGGAAACAGTAAGAAACAACCTTAGAGAGAAGGCCTTCATGACAAAAAGTTCCAGAAAAGGGCCTTAGCTAACAATAAAGCATCTTGCCAAACGCCTGACGTTTGCCTCAGAATATCTAAACTGACCCTCGAAAAAATTTAGGAACATTTTGTTGCCGGAAGAGCCCAAAATAGGTATTTTTACGACCGTGGGTCTCGAAAGTATTTAAAACGACCACAATTAAGACAATTTTTCCTAAAAATACTTGCAAATCCGTTAGGTACGGGTTTTTCGTCAGTTATGATTTAGGCGAGCCTTGTGTACCATGGAGGTAGGCCAGTGTATTGGCTCAGAACTATAATGGATCGACATTTATATGTCAAATTCTAAGTCGGCGTGATGCTATTATATCTTTCAAAGGAAGTCCCACTTGTTTGGATGTTTTAAATTATCAACGATCCAGAAAATACGAGTAATTTGTACATAGAGTGGCTTGCAGCCAACCAGGTAAACGTCATAAAATGACCCGCACAGTCACCCAAACTCAATCCGATTGAGATTTTTTGGTGTGACATTCAGAGATAAGTCTTATAAATACTACCTTACGAAAATTTTTATCATTTGCAAGTTGTGGAAAAATTTTTTCTATGAAAATATGCCAAATCTTAGTTGGTTTCATGGAAAATCTCTGAGGAGTCCTTATTGTCTATAAAGGATATTCAACTAAATACTCAAAAAAATTCTTATCCATGGATCTATAATAATCAATCAAT
>VNJO01001358.1:0-16182 GCA_008042535.1 Drosophila tani | reverse complement strand
GGCTCCTTTCCTTAGCTCCTTTCCTTAGCTCCTTTCCTTAGCTCCTTTCCTTAGCTCCTTTCCTTAGCTCCTTTCCTTAGCTCCTTTCCTTAGCTCCTTTCCTTAGCTCCTTTCCTTGGCTCCTTTCCTTGGCTCCTTTCCTTAGCTCCTTTCCTTAGCTCCTTTCGTTAGCTCCTTTCCCTTGGCTCCTTTCCTTAGCTCCTTTCCTTGGCTCCTTTCCTTGGCTCCTTTCCTTAGCTCCTTTCATTAGCTCCTTTCCTTAGCTCCTTTCCTTAGTTTAGAGCTGTAAAACCATCGATAGTGCCCTTACTCGATATTTTCGATAGTGATAGTCCAAGCCATCGATAATATCGATACTATCGACAAAATAAAATAAACCCATTTTATTTAAAAAATTTACTTTGCTTAAACAAACCAAATTAAATGGCATAATTTATATAACATTTAATGTAATAAAAAAAATTAAAGAAATTTTATCACAATTACTGTCTATATAGATTTTCTATAGAGATAGTTTTTGATATTAATGATTGGAAATTAAAGAAAAATGTTTTGGTCCGTTCTAAAGAATATACAAATTTAAGATTATATTTATTGGCAAAAGCTTGTACATTTTATTCGAATTCACTGATTAACTGCTAACGCGATGTATCGATGGTGAAAAAGAACAATCGATAGTGACGCGGAGCACAACACCATTGATAATATCGATAGTATCGTCGATAGTTTTACAGCTCTATTCCTTAGCTTCTTTTCCCTCTGTGAAAACCTGCCTCTATCTCTTTCTATTTGGTGTAATTATTATTTCTCTTTCTTAATCCAGGCTGGCACCCCTTGGGGCTCGACCATGTCGCTGTTCTCCACCAGCCTGCCCATGAACAATGGGTTGGGCGGTGGCGAGGGCTTTGGCACCATGTTCCCCAAGAACCTGTATCGCCTGCTGGCCGTGGTGGTGCACTCGGGCGAGGCGAACAGCGGCCACTTTGTGACCTACCGACGGGGCTCCCTAAGAAATGCGCACCGGTGAGTCACCCACTTTTTGCTCCCCATTAACCCTCCCCATTAACCCTCCCCATTAACCCTCATTAACCCCCTTTCCAGCTGGTTCTACACCTCGGACACCATTGTGCGGGAGGTGAGCATCGACGAGGTGCTCAGCGTGCCCGCATATCTGCTCTTTTACGATCGGGGACAGCAGCGACAGCTGCCCTTGCGCTAGTCAGTCGGAGGAGTGAGTCACTCAGCCGGCGAAACACTTTTGATGTGATGGTAAATCCAAATCCAAAGCGAAATCCTTACAGTGGCCATAGAGAGAACATCGCGCATCGTAGACTTACCTTTATATATATAAAGATATAAAGACACACGCGATCTGTCTGACGTATACTCAAGCCCCAGGACGAAGGACAATGTATAATGGTCTCTGCATACTGCATACTGCATACTTCGTGCATCATCATCCTCTTCATTTGTTATCTCTCGATGCATTTACGTTTGTTTAAGAATTCCAAATTCAATAATAATGTGCTTTTAGCTGTCTGTATTTAGCAATATACACACATAAATCGAACGATAATTGTTTGCGCGTTATTTACGTAGGTTAGATGTTCAATAAAAATTGAGAAAATATATCAAATGTGTTTCTGTTTTATAAATAAGCAAAGGGAATTCAATTGCTCACACAATTAATAGGGATAAAGGCGTAACAACTTGTAGATTCTACCTTGAGCTTTTAAAATATACGAGATAGTATATGAAGAAAACATTAGTTTTAAATCCTGTTTAACGGAAAAGTTAAAATTAATTCCAATTTGTGCTTTTTCATTCAAAAGAACATGTATTTTTTCAGTTTCTTACAATTCTTGTTCGATCTAGCCTCACACAATTAAGAATGGATGAAGGCGTAACAACTCGTATTTTCTAACTTAAGCTTTTAAAATATACGAGAAAGTACATAAAGAAAACATTAGTTTTAAATCCTGATTTAGGGATTTTCTTAAAAAGTATTAATTCGAATATAAAACTATTCAAAATTGTGCTTTTTCATAAGAAAGAGCATATATTTGTTCAGCTTCTTACAATTCTGCTTCGATCTAGCCTTGTCCGTCTGTCCGTTTGTCCGTTTATCCGTCTGTCCGTTTGTCCGCTTAAATCCTGATTTAAGGATTTTCTTTACAAGTATTAATTCGAGAACAAAAAAATTAAAAATTTTACTTTTTCATACAAAAGAACATATATTTTTTCAGCTTCTTACAATTCTGCTTCGATCTAGCCTTGTCCGTCTGTCCGTCTGTCCGTTTGTCCGTCTGTCCGTTGCTACGCAAACTATTCTCTCAGTTTTTGAGCTATCAGGTTGAAAGTTTCAGCATAGTCTTATTTCTTTAGCACGCAGTATATATGTCGGAACGACCGAAATCGGACTACTATATCCTATAGCTGCCATAGGAATGATGGCGAAATTAATGTAACAAAAAATTTAACTTCTCTGTTTTTCAACGAATTTCTATAAATTTTGAGATATAGCAGTTCTCTAAGGTTCTAGAATTACGGTTTTAATTTCATTAAGATCGGACCACTATATCATATAGCTGCCATAGAAGCGATCGGTCCATTTATATGAAAATGTAAAATTTTTCATGTAAAATGTAAAATTTACAAAATTCGATGTTTTCTCAACATTACTAAAATGGTTCGATTTTCAATGATCCAATTGCAGACTGCAAGGGTATACCAACTTCGGTTTACCGAAGTTAGCTATCTTTCTCGTTTATTATAATATTTATATCATTATAATGTTGATAAACATGAAGGTAAAACCACTTTTTTGACGGTGGAATTTCCTTTTTTTAAATAATAAAGAAATAAGAGAGGAAATCTGGGATATATCGACCGAAACATGTCTGAACAATCCCGCTTTACAATAAGATCTGTGGGTGATCTTGGCATATAATCGAGTCTTGATTTACGAATGACAAATTAAGCCGGTTAGACCTCGAGTTAGCTTCACCTTCAAACATTTTTAGAAGTTTGCAAACTTTTCCTTAACTTCTTGGCCAGGAAATTGAAACAATAAATTAATAAATACTCCAAGAAACTTATTTTATAAATTTTTAAGTAGATTATAGATAAGTAGGCTGAAAAAAAGGAATTGGTTTTAAAATCTAGTAGGCCTTGCCTCCTAAACGTCAAATTCAATCGCAAGCTAACCAAGCCGAGTCGGGTTCATATTCAGTTTCAATCCTAAAGCGAAACAGAGAACAACAGAAATATATTTCCAATAATTTTTCAACCTAATACGACTTCCCAAATTTTATAAAAGAAAATATTTCCAAGCAAAGTTTTGAGCAAAAGTAAAAGTGCGTGATTTTCCTCAAATTTTTCCGCTTAAAAATAATTTTCTAAATTTTATTCCCAAAACAGATGGACGATAAATGGGAAATATCCTCAGGCGAGTGGGATTTAAGCGATGAGGATCGAGTATCGAGTGTGTTCGATCCTGATCAGGAACAGCCCGTGAAGGCCAAGCGGGGCCGCAAGCGAAAGGAGGAAGATATCGATTCTGAGGAGCCGAAGCCCGTGAAGGCCAAGCGGGGCCGTAAGTCAAAAGTGAGCGCTGACGACGATGTCGAGCCTGGCAAACAAAAGGCCGTGAAATATGATCCAGAGTGGTTAGAAGGGCTAACCGTCAAGGAGCTCAACAAACTAAAATCCGACATACAGCGCCAGTTGAGGGCCAGGACGCTCAAAAGAAAGAAGTCCCTCGCTCTGAAGAGGTCGGTCAAGGCCAAGGCCAAGGGATCGAAGGAAAAGAGCGGAACCAAAAGGGTTACAAAGCCGAGGGTCTCTGTGGCGAAGCCGGCTCCTATTCGCCAGCTCAGCGATAGGCAGACGGGACGGTTCCTGCGGGCCCCGATTCAGCCTCAGCAGCGTGGCTGGTTCGCCAGGTGGTTCTTGGGTAGCGATCCTTCTCTGCCCGCTCGGGATGTCGATGATGAGGTCGATGAGGAGGTCGAGGAGGTCGAGACGGTCGATGAGGTCGATGAGGAATTCGATGAGGATTTCGGTGAAGACGTCGAGATGGAGGACGAAGAAATGGACTAAGATACTTTTCTACGGAACCTCACAGAAGTCTCCTCGAAATGAACGAGTTGAAATTGATCTCTACGGACCTACCAAGAAGTCTCGGCCCCCCCAAGAACCACTAAATTTCAAGTGTTGCCGTTAATGTTTGAGAAAAAACAAAATGTCATTGTTACAAATGACTAAAAATTTTACACAAAAATATACTTTAAAAGTTTTATTGGATTGGAAAGTTATATGATGTTTGTTTGTTTGATGTTTGTATATAAGGGGACCTATATTTGTTATTTGAAGGTAAACCGGCTTAATTTCTCATATGTAAAATAAGTCTCGATTATATCGACTTGATTAAGATCTGTGGGTGATGTTGGGTAATCTTTATAAAAACCCTAATTCGAATTTCTTTTTATTTTTTAAATTTCAAAGTTATTTTAGCTTCAAAGACAGGCTTTTATTAATATTAGCACCTCAAAGGCTCCTATGAACTGTTAACATTTTAATATATTTATGAAATATTTCAACAAACCTCAAATTTTTCATTTTTCTGCCTTGTGATCCACTGTACCTTGGCTTCAACCCACTACTTGTTATCCTTCTGCTCTTGCCAAGCTGCAGAGACTGCAGGATAAAACTTTCCGAATAGTCTTATTTCTATTGCAGTTATTATACATATGTGTCGAAAAGGCCGAAATTGGTTTACTATATCTTATAGCTGCTAAATGAACAATTAGGCCAAATAAGCCGATTTTCTTTGTTTTTTAAGATATTGGATTAATATTAGACTTATGATTCTTTAATTTAATTAGAGCCATTTCTTCGAAATTTCATCTAAATCGAACATCTATATCTTAGAGCTGCCATAGGAACGATCGGGCCAAATAAGCCGATTTTCTTTGTTTTTAAAGATATTGGATTAAAGCTCAATATATGATACTATATATTTTAATTATAGCAATAAATATTAAATATTTTGTATTTATTTACAAGGTTATATAACTTCTTTTCTTTTTTTTTTATCCTTATTGTTCACTGCTATCGAGTGCGCACTGTACTTCTATTGGCAGAAGCTACGTACTCAGATAGACGAAAAGTGTATCTAAGCAGTGAGTCAAAGCGAGAAGACAATAGTCCCCTCTTGCTCTCTCGCACTGCTTACAAACACTTTTCGTCGGTCTGAGTACTAGGCTAGAAGAAAAATCTAGAACCCGCGTTTCACCAACTATCGATAACTCCGTCTATCGGTCAAGTGTCATCACAACCACGAAGCGTTTTGCATTTTTTTCGTCCGCCTAAAAAAAGGCGCAATTGGAAGCAAGTAAATAAAATCGGCAACATGTCCGTCGCCGAACTCGAACAGACGCGCGTTGGCCACGTGGAAGAGGAGGAGGAAGTCCAGGAGGAGGAGGAGGAGCAGCAGCAGCAGCGGCAGCGGCATCATCGGCTAGAAGAGGAGAAAGAGCGGGAGCCCGATCGCCCGCCGTCGGAGGATGGCTCTGGCTATGTTTACAAGGACGCGGGACCGCCACGAACGCCGGTCCAGGATGCAGCGGCCGAGCTAAGCGCCAGCCTAGATGTCAGCAACTCGGATGAATCGGCCGAGCAATCCCTAGACCTCAGCAACAATACGCAAACGACAGAAACGTCAGCCGAGGGCGAGCCGCCCAGCAAGCGGGAACGACGCGACTCCACTCCCACTCCCAGTCCCAGCAGCAACACCTCCAGCTCCTCCACCTCGCGGAGCGGGGCCGCAAGCAGTTCCCGCTACGATGACATCAGCGAGGCGGAGGAGGAGCCCCCGCGTCAGCAAGTGCCACAGGAGCCGCTGAAGGTAGAGCAGGCACCGCTGCAGATAGTGGAGCAGGAACCGATGCAAGTGGAGGAGCAGGAGCCGATGCAAACGGAGGAGCAGGAGCCGCTGCATCTGGTGAAGCAGGAACAGATGAGGGAGCAGGAACAGGAACAGAAAATGGAGCAGGAGCAAGTGATGGAGCCGGAACAAATGGAGCAGGAGTCATCGCCTGAACAAGAGTCATCGCCGGAACAAATGGAGCAGGAGCCATCGCCTGAGCAGGAGTCATCGCCTGAGCAGGAGTCATCGCCTGAACAGGAGTCATCGCCTGAGCAGGAGTCATCGCCTGAGCAAGAGTCATCGCCTGAACAGGAACTGAAGCAAGAGCAGGAGCAGGAGGAAGAGCAAGAGCAGGAGCAAGAGAAAGGGGATGAGCAGGAGCAAGAGCAGGAGGAGGAGGAAGAGCAAGAGAAAGAGCAAAAGCAGGAGGAAGAGCAAGAGCAGGAACTGGAGCTAGAGCAGGAGATAAAGCAGGAGCAGGAGGAGGAGCTAGAGCAGGAGATAAAGCAAGAGCCCGAGCAGGAGGAAGAACAGGAGCAAGTGGAAGAGCAAGAGCAATATCAAGAGCAGGAGGAGGGACAGTATCAAGAGCAGGAGGAAGGACAATATCAAGAGCAGGAGGAGGGACAGTATCAAGAGCAGGAAGAGGGCCAGTATGAAGAGCAGGAGGAAGGACAGTACCAGGAGCAGGAAGGACAGTATCAAGAGCAGGATGAGGGCCAGTACGAAGGGCAGGAGGAGGGTCAGTACGCAGAGCAGGAGGGCCAGTACGAAGAACAGGAGGGACAATATCAAGAGCAGGAGGAGGGACAATACCAACTGCAGGAGGAAGAGCAGTACCAGGAGGAAGGGCAATACCAGGAGCAGGGGCAAGAGCAATACCAGGAGCAGGAACTCGAGGTGGGCCACGACATGGAAACGGACGATGAGCCCTCAGCGAACACGGTAATCCGGGTGCCACCCATCCACTCTGGCTACACTGTGAATCCCGATGCGCCCACCAAGGCCATTGTCACCGAGGTGGTCACCATTCCAGCGCCCCTCGGCTTCAAGGGTCTGGGCCAGCTGCAGGCGGCCGCCATCACACTTCCGGAGGTCCCCGAGACGCCCGACTCGCCAACGGACGATGGCGATATCGAGGAGGAGCCGATATCGTTGCCGCCGTACCTGCAGGCGGTGAAGAAGGTGCAGCAGGCCCTCCTCCCCCTCCGCCTGGCCCTTCGAGATCCTCGTCAGCGGAATATGCCGCCGCCCAGTCAGCTGCCACCGCCACCGCCGCCACCGCCAACGACGACATTGCTGCCCACCCGGACAGCGCTGGGCGCCAATGTGGAGACCATTTCGGACGACAGCAGCGAGGAGACCAGCAGCGAGGAGGAGGACGATGCCGAGGAGGAGGATGAGGAGGAGTCCTCCGACGACGATGACGATGATGATGAGGAGCGGCTGACCATGGAGCACGACAGCACCACCTCGGAAACGATGACGACGGTGATTAGCACCGACCCGATGATGCAGAAGATCGATCTTAGCGACAATCCGGAGAAGATCTACTTTATACGCCGCGACGATGGCACCGTCCATCGCGGCCAGGTGCTGCAGTCACGGACCACGGAGAATGCGGTGACCCCCTACGAGTACTACGTCCACTACGTGGGTCTCAATCGCCGCCTGGATGGGTGGGTGGGCCGGCATCGGATATCGGATAATGCCGATGATTTGGGGGGGATTACGGTGATGCCACAGCCTCCAATGCCGCCCGATCAGCCCAGCACGAGTCGGGAGATGTTCCAGCAACAGCAGGCAGCGGCTGCAGCTGCCCAGGCTGCCGCGGTAAGGAGACCACGCTCCGGGAACAGGGATTACTACCTGTCGCCGTGCGAGAATAACAAGTACGACTACAGCGATAGGAAGATGACGCGCTATCAGAAGCGGCGCTACGACGAGATCAACCACGTCCAGAAGAGCCACGCGGAGCTCACCGCCTCGCAGGCGGCGCTGGAGAAGGAGCACGAGAAGATCACCAAGATCAAGTACATCGATAAGTTGCAGTTTGGGAACTACGAGATCGACACCTGGTACTTTAGCCCCTTTCCCGAGGAGTTTGGCAAGGCGCGGACGCTGTACGTGTGTGAGTATTGCCTGAAGTACATGAGATACCGCCAGAGCTACGCGTATCACCTCCATCAGTGCGAGCGGAGGCGGCCGCCGGGTAGGGAGATCTACCGGAAGGGGAATATTTCCATCTTTGAGGTTAATGGGAAGGAGGAGCCGCTCTACTGCCAGCTGCTCTGCCTGATGGCCAAGCTCTTTCTGGACCACAAGGTACTGTATTTCGACATGGATCCGTTCTTCTTTTACATCCTCTGCGAGACGGACAGGGAGGGTAGCCACATTGTGGGCTACTTCTCGAAGGAAAAGAAGTCCATGGACAACAACAATGTGGCCTGCATCTTGGTGTTGCCGCCGCATCAGCGCAAGGGCTTTGGCAAGCTCCTCATCGCCTTTAGCTACGAGCTCTCGCGCAAGGAGGGTGTCATTGGTAGCCCAGAGAAGCCGCTGTCGGATCTGGGAAGGCTCAGCTACCGCAGCTACTGGGCTTACACCCTACTCGAGCTCATGAAGAACCGCTGCTCGCCGGAGCAGACCACCATCAAGGAGCTGAGCGAGATGAGCGGCATCACGCAGGACGACATCATCTATACGCTGCAGTCCATGAAGATGATCAAGTACTGGAAGGGACAGAATGTCATCTGTGTGACGGCGAAGACCATCCACGACCATCTGCAGCAGCCGCAGTTCAAGCAACCGAAGCTGACCATCGATCTCGACTTTCTCGTGTGGAAGCCGCACGCCGCCTATGTCTCCCGGATATTGCAGGGCGTGACCATGTAGTATACGCCGCGGGACCCGGTCCCGCAACGGGACCCGGTTCCGCAGCCAAGTTCCGAAGTTATAGTGATCGAGTAATCATCATCACCCTTTTTTTTTTTTTGTAGCCTTTAAGCCCAAAAACCACCTAAAATGTATCTCCAAACGAGAGAGGAACCTTCAGAGATTCTAGAGCAATAGTTGAGAGTGTAATCGATATATCGATATTTATATTTATTCAATACCTTGTCATCAAGTGTACTTGCTGTACGCTTGCCTAGTCACTATTGTTCTTCAAATATTCTGCAAGGTGTCGACACACTTATCTTATTATGTATCAAGTCATCAAACTATGGACCTTAACAAAAAACCATTAAAGACCTTAACTTTACATTTAGCTGGAAGATTTCCCAAGATTGTGTAGCTTATATTTTATAAACTATAAGTTGTTCGTTACATTAACGTCGCGGCATGCAAGTACGCTGCCAGAGAATTATCGTATAACCCCCAATATCTCGTGGAATGCAAGGGAATTATCGTATACCCCCAATATCTCCTTATAATCAAGTGTTTAGCCCTGCAAATATTCTCTAAATATATACATATATACATTTTTGTGTGTGTTTAATGTTAATAAAATTAAGTACAACTTCGCTATCTAAGAAATATCAGCTTTTTTGTTTCTTTTTTTTTTGAGAACTGTACTTTTAAGACTTACAAAGTAAATTGATAAATCGTAAGAATAAACAGACATATATATTGTGCACAAAGTCAAATATCCAGTAACTATTGTCTTGTAAATATAATATAAAAAAATATAAAAATCGTTTTGATTGTAAATGGTTTGGAGTTTTAGTAAGGAAAATCTGGGAAACAAGGAAGTTTATCTGATAATTATCTGTAGATGTTTGGGAATTTTAGTAAGGAAAATCGTTGAACATTTCTAAAGAAGGAATTAGCTTGCTCCTAACGGCCTTTTTTAATTACTTTTATATTAATTTAAAGATTTAAATTGATAAACTGTAAAATGTGGGGAATAATAAAAAAATAATTGTTAAAAACATATTTTTTTGAATTTTAGTAAGGAAAATCGTTGTACATTTCTAATATGAAGAAGGAATTCGCCTGTATCTAACTGCCTTTTAAATAGTATTAATTTAACAGATTTATTAAATAAATAATTATTAAAAACATATTTTTAGGGAAATTCGTTGAAAATGTCCAATATGAACCAGGAATTGGCTGGTATTTAACTGGTTCTCTAAATAACTTTAATTAAATAGATTTATTTAATTTATAAACAATTAAAAGTAGAGAATAACACATAAATAGTTATTAAAAACATATTTTTAGGATTTTTAGTATGGAAAATCGTTGAACATTTCTAATATGAAGAGGGAATTCGCCTGTATTTAACTGGCTTTTTGAAAAACATTAATTAAATAGATTTATTTAATTTATAAACATTAAAATGTAGGGAATAACACAAATAATTATTAAAAACATATTTTTAGGATTTTTAGTAAGGGAAATCGTTGAAAATTTCTAATATGAAGAAGGAACTCGCCTGTATTTAACTGCCTTTTGACTAACAATAATTTAATATGTTTATTAAAATTTATAAACAATTATATGTAGGAAATAACACATAAATAATTATTAAAAACATATATTTAGGATTTTTAGTAAGGAAAATCTTTGAACATTTCTAATATGAAGAAGGAATTCGCATGTATTTAACTGCCTTTTTGAATAACAATAATTTAATAGATTAATTAAATTTATTAAGAATAAAATGTAGGGAATAACACGTAAATAATTATTAAAAACATATTTATGCGCTCTACGATGTTGACAATAGGAAAGCTTCAAAAACTATCGTAAGCAATCTCCTCGCTAGCTTGCCACCTCTAGGCTCTAGGCTGTTATCGATAGCACCCGCATCGATAGAACTGCATTCTGCCGGGCCGCCGCTGTTGCACTTTCCGTCCCTTTTGCGCGTGATCGCTGTTGTTGTTGTTGTTGCCATTCCAGGATACAGGATACAGGAAACAGGATATAGACACGGGCTAGAAAATGGGCCTGCTGTCGGATCCGTCGATATCGACGCAGAGCAAGCTGGTGGACGGCCTGGCCCGTCATGTCCGTAAGGTGTGCTGCGTCTTGTATTTGGCGGGTGTGGCTTGGTTCATCTGCCTGGCGCTCCCAGAGTTTAACCACGGCACCTATCTCTCGGAGAATGCCCTGTCCCCCGGCCTCGTTTACCCGGAAATTCGCGTCGATGCCAATCGCCTGGCCATCCAGCTGCTGGAGGAGTTGCAGCGCGAGCGCAAGGATCATCTGTCGACCACGCCGCACGCCTGGATAGCGGCCAAGATGAACGAGTTCGGGCTGGAGACGCACACGCACAACTATACGCTGCGCTATCCCTTTGGCGGCGGCAAGGAGTATCATGGCAAGAACATCTACGGCATTCTGCGTGCTCCGCGCATCGCCTCCACGGAGGGCATCGTTTTCACGGCTCCCTATCGTGCCGCCAGCTCCGTGCACACGGACATCTCGCCCAGCGTCCCGCTACTGCTGGCCTTTGCCGATTTTGCCCGGCGGAAGAACTACTGGGCCAAGGATCTGATCTTTCTGGTCACCGAGCAGGAGCAGCTGGGCATGCAGGCCTGGCTGGAGGCATACCATGACGGGGATCGCGTCCTGGACGAGGCCAAGGCATATCTGCGTCCTGGGAACCTGCCAGCTCGCGCTGGCTCCCTCCAGGCGGCGCTCAATATCGAAGTTCAGGATCTGGAAATTGGTGAGTTCGGGGGAGGAGCCACAAGGCTCAGTGAGAGCTAAACCCTAGAGCTGTAAAACCATCGATAGTGCCCTTACTCGATATTTTCGATAGTGATAGTCCAAACCATCGATAATATCGATACTATCGACAAAATAAAATGGGTTTAAAAAATTTACTTTGCTTAAACAAACCAAATTAAATGGCATAATTTATATAACATTTTATGTAATAAAAAAATGAACGAAATTTTATCACAATTACTGTCTATATAGATTTTATATAAAGATAGTTTTTGATATTAATGATTGGAAATTAAAGAAAAATGTTTTGGTCCGTTCTAAAGAATATACAAATTTAAGATTATATTTATTGGCAAAAACTTTTACATTTTATTCGAATTCACTGATTAACTGCTAACGCGATGTATCGATGGTGAAAACAAACAATCGATAGTGACGCGGAGCACAACACCATCGATAATATCGATAGTATCGTCGATAGTTTTACTGCTCTACTAAACCCTTCCCTTTACAGACTATGTGGACGTGCGGATTGAGGGGCTGAATGGCAAGCTGCCGAACCTGGACATGTTCAACCTGGTGCAGCGCATCATGGCAAGGGAGGGCATTGCCTCGGGCTACAAGCAGACGCCGCGCAAGAAGCGCCGCCACAGCAAGTCCCTCTTCGAGACGAATCTGCGCCAGATGCTCGCCATGCTGGCCACCCAGTCGTCCGGTGTGCCCAATGGCAATCATGGGCTCTTCCATCGCTATCGCATCGATGCTTTGACCATTGCCGCTCATCGCAGGGCCACCCATGCCACGCTGAAGGGTTCACCGGGTTCGGCGGCAGTGCCGCTGTTGAAGGCCATCGAGGGGATAGCCAGGAGCCTGAACAATCTCCTCGAACGCTTCCATCAGAGCTTCTTTTTCTATGTGATTGTGAACAATGATCGGTACATTTCTATAGGGGATTATATGCCAGCTTTGGTGGCCCTGGTGGCCTGTGCCTTTCTCAAGGCTTACCTAACTTGGTCCACGTTGCCGCCGGTGGAAACGGAAACGGATCCGGAAACTGAAGCTGAAACTGAAGCTGAAACTGAGGAAAAGGAAGAACCGGAACCGGATGTGGAGCCCGATAAGTTCGATCTGCCGTATGGCTCGGTGCTTATCTACTTAACAGCCACCCTGCTGATTGGCTTCCTGTGCAACGTGCTGCCCCTGCAGCAGTATTTCCTAGAGATCCCCATGGGCGCTGCTCCTTTGACCACCTCCGTGCTGAGCTTCCTCTCCCTGATTGGCTTTATTTTGCCCTTTGTGGTGGTCCTGCCGCCTGGGGGTCTGGAGCTGCTGCACGTGGCCTTTCTGCTGATCTACGGCTGCTCTTTGATCGTCATTGGGCTGTTGAACTTTGCCCTCGGCTTCTTTGTGGCCGTGCTGACGGTGCCGCTGGTGATTGCCCTGGAGACCAAGGAGGAGAACACTGATAGTACGCCAAGGAATGCGGTACGCCTGCTCACGCTGATCCTTAATCCGATGATGATTGTCTATGTGATTGTGCTGGCCATGACCTTCTATCAGTTTCCCGAGCTGCCGCTGCAGAAGATCATGCTGCGAGCGGCCACTGCGGCAATGGATGCCTCGGCCTACGGTCTCATTGATTCGGTGGTGAGTTTCCTTTATATATATTTAATATTTAATCAAAGTTTAATTTAAAAATCCCCCCTTAAGTTATATGGCAACTTCCTGTATTTCATTATATCCACCGTCCTGCTGCCGCTGTGGATCATCTGCTGGACTCTGGCCCTGTCCAAGCGACGCGACTATGCCGACTATTTGGACTTTGATGAGTCGCCACACACATCGCCACAGCCGCAGGTGCGGCCCCAGGCAAAGGTGAAAACTAGCTAAGCTGGGACCCCAGGCTAGGCTCTTTAATCCTCTGAATGTCTACATATATCAACCTGGAAAATGATCCTAAGATTAAGTGTGATAAAAAACCCCAAAACAAGTAACCGAAATTCCATCAAGAAAATGTTAATGCATTTTGATTAAATGTCTATAAATAAACGAAATCTATTTATTAGTTGGAAATATATCTGTTCAAGTTCTTTTTCCCCCCGTGAAAAACTCTTGCAAGGAGTTGGAGTTGGAGTGGAGTGCACGTGCCTCGTCCCTTGAATAAGTGGAAAACTTTTCGACTATGACACGCAACTTAATTTAAACTTTGCACTGCACTGCTGCCGCCCGTCGACGTTGGCAATTAGTTATGAGCCTGGATTTGCCTCAATCACGGACGGATGCATGATGGGGTGGGGGCTGGAAGGTGCATACTTTGGAGCTGGATAGGTGGATAGGTGGCTGTGCACCTGCCTCGCCATGTTTACCGGCGCCATTCAATCTGCAACTTAACAAGAAAACTTTCCTCACACACCGATTCGAAGGCGACACAAAGTTGCACTGAACAGTGGGATTTATTATGGGATTTATACTATTTCTTATTTATTTTATTTAACAAATTAAATCTAGTATAACAATACTAAACCTAATGGATTTTTAATGAGTACTAGCTAGTGAGGCCTTATATCATTATAATGTTGATAAAAATAAAGGTAAAACCACTTTGCTGACGGTGGAATTTCCTTTTTTTTTAATAATAAAGAAATAAGAGAGGAAATCTCGATTATATCTACCGAAACATGTCTGAACAATCCCGCTTTACAATAAGATCTGTGGATGATCTTGGCATATAATCGAGTCTTGATTTACGAATGACAAATTAAGACGGTTAGACCTCGAGTTAGCTTCACCTTCAAACATTTTTAGAAGTTTGCAACGTTTTTTTAACTTCTTGGCTAGGAAATTCAAACAATAAATTAATAAATACTCCAAGAAACTTATTTTATAAATTTTTAATTAGAATATAGATAAGTAGGCTGAAAAAAAGGAATTTGTTTTAAAATCTAGTAGGCCTTGCCTCCGAAACGTCAAATTCAATCGCAAGCTAACCAAGCCGAGTCGGGTTCATATTCAGTTTCAATCCTAAAGCGAAACAGAGAACAACATAAATATATTTCCAATAATTTTTCAAACTAATACGACTTCCCAAATTTTATAAAAGAAAATATTTCCAAGCAAAGTTTTGAGCAAAAGTAAAAGTGCGTGATTTTCCTCCAATTTTTCCGCTTAAAAATAATTTTCTGAATTTTATTCCCAAAACAGATGGACGATAAATGGGAAATATCCTCAGGAGAGTGGGATTTAAGCGATGAGGATGGATCGAGTGTGTTCGATCCACAGGAACAGCCCGTGAAGGCCAAGCGGGGCCGCAAGCGAAAGGAGGAAGATATCGATTCTGAGGAGCCGAAGCCCGTGAAGGCCAAGCGGGGCCGTAAGTCAAAAGTTGAGGACGATGTCGAGCATGGGGAAAAGGAGCCCGTGAAAGCCAAGCGGGGCCGGACGCCAGTTGGATTTGATCCAGAGTGGTTACAAAGCCTGACAGTAAAGGAGCTCAACAAACTAAAATCCGACATACAACGCCAGATAAGGGCCAGGACGCTCAAAAGAAAGAAGTCCCTCGCTCTGAAGAGGTCGGCCAAGGCCAAGGCCAAGGGATCGAAGGAAAAGAGCGGTATCAAAAGGGTTACAAAGCCGAGGGTCTCTGTGGCGAAGCCGGCTCCTATTCGCCAGCTCAGCGATAGGCAGACGGGAAGATTCCTGCGTGCCCCGATCCAGCCCCAGCAGCGCGGCTGGTTCGCCAGGTGGTTCTTGGGTAGCGATCCTTCTCTGCCCGCTAGGGACGTCGATGATGAGGTCGATGAGGAGGTCGAGACGGTCGATGAGGTCGATGAGGATTTCGGTGAAGACGTCGAGATGGAGGACGAAGAAATGGAGTAATATACTTCGCCCTACGGAACCTCACAGAAGTGTCTCGTCGAAATGCAGTTGATCTCTACGGACCTACCAAGAAGTCTCGGCCCCCCCAAGAACCACTAAATTTTAAGTGTTGCCGTTAATGTTTGAGAAAAAACAAAATGTCATTGTTACAAATGACTAAAAATTTTACACAAAAATATACTTTAAAAGTTTTATAGGATTGGAAAGTTATATGATGTTTGTTTGTTTGATGTTTGTATATAAGGGGACCTATAATTGTTATTTGAAGGTAAAGCTAGTTCGAGGTCTAACAGGCTTAATTTCTCGTACGTAAATCAAGTCTCGATTAAATCGACTTGATTAAGATCTGTGGGTAATCTTGCGTAATCTTTATAAAAACCCAATTTCAAATTTATTTTTATTTCTTAAATTTCAAAGTTATTTTAGCTTCAAAGTCAGGCTTTTATTAATATTAGCATCTCAATAATATGCATATTTATGAAATATTTCAACAAACCTCAAATTTTTCCTTTTTTCTGCCTTATGATCCACTGTACCTTGGCTTCAACCCACTACTTGTTATCCTTCTGCTCTTGCCAAGCTGCAGAGACTGCAGGATAAACGGAACGGAGGTGAGTGGATATGCGGGAAGTCGGCCAAAAATTGGCAAGTTGATGTCACATAATTGCCCCTCGAGCGCTCATCTTAATTATTGTGCT
>VNJO01001351.1:0-28647 GCA_008042535.1 Drosophila tani | reverse complement strand
AGCTCCCCTTCGAAAGAGTGGCCATGAAAATGGTGAGAAATTTTCACAAATTGCGCCCGGCGATTCATTTTGCATTGCTAGAGGATGTCCGAGGAGGAGGCTGAGGCTCAGGATGAGGATAAAGCCGGACTGTGGTCGGCTAATCCAGACGCAGGCGGCGGCGGCCGCTTTGCTGGATATGATTAGGAATTTAAATGCTTTTGAATTATTAAATTAGTAAATATGCAACGCCCGGCGAGAGGCGAGATCCCAGATCCCAGATCTCGGAACCAGCCCCGGAGTTGTTGCAGGTGCAGCTGTATCGGCTGAAGGCTGGAGCTGGGACTGGAGCTGAAGCCAGGCTTCTGACTCAGGCCTCATGGCAGGCTCCAAAAACCAGTTAAAAGTCCATTAAAACGCCAGGGAGAAAAAGAGTTTGGCCGTAGTCCATGCGGTCACAGTGGTTTGCTTAGCATAAATAATTATAAAAAATTTATGTTGTGTATTTAGAAATAATTTTACTTTATATAAATAAATAAAATTAAAAAAATAATTATAATAAGATGCTTATAACTAATTTAATTTACTGAAACTTGAGCAAAAAACTCATTAATCTTAGAAGCGCAATGTCTCATGTACATGGAAGATACTTTGTATTGTTATACATTATGCATTTTCTTTATTTATAAATATCTTGCCTGGAAATAACTAACAAAAACTTAAAGATAATTGGAACTATAAATTTATAATATATTTTCTTTAATTAAAATATTTAAAAACACATAAAATCGATCAGAAGCTCTGTAAACTAAAAGCCGCTTCGACTCACGTACATGAAAAATCGTACTAAGACCTTGCTCTTTAATTTCTTTAATTTTATAAGCAAACAAAAATCTCAAATAATTAAATTTATAAAGTTTTAAAGTTCTAAAAATATTTCTTTTACAAGTTTAATGTTTATATAACATACCTAAAATATTGAAAATAATTTGTATTATTTATTTAATAATATTTAATATTTCTTCAGTGTAACCAAGTCCCCCTGAAACCTCTTAAAATACTTATTTATCAATATTAAAGTTCTAAAAATATTTCATTTATAAGTTTAGTGTTTTTAAATATTTATTTTTTAAGCTTAGTTGTCTTTAAATATTTTTAAAATATTTTTAAATATTTCCTCACTGTACCTTACATTGTAACCAATTTTTGATTACATTTTTCCCCCATTCGCCCCACTGTGCAACGTCCGTGGTCCGTGTGGCCGGTGGCTGGTGGCGCAGCTCGTTTTGTTCTTGCTCGCTCTGCTCGCTGTTAGCTGTTCGTTCGGCTGTTGCTTTTGTTGTAATTACACGCCCGCCCAGTCGCCGATGAAGCTGCCTGCTCCCTGCTCCAAGACCAAGCCAAGCCAAGACCGAGCCAAGTCCAAGACGCCGTCGCTACGCTGCGTGTAATCGAATCTATCAATCTATGAGATAAATCTTATTTTCTAATCTTGTTATCGTGCGCGCGCCGCGATCGACGGAGATCTCGGGGATTGCAGATACTTGGACTGGGGACTGGGGACTGGGTCTTGCCTCACTTTTAACTATAGCGCTGTGGGGATTTCTCCTTTTTTTCGGGCTGACCAGTAAATTTTGCTTAGCATTTCCGCCGATCCGCGAAAACACTTGTGCATAAATTGGCCTAAGTGGACAGCAGTTGTGTTTTTTTTCGATTGGTAACAGTTATGCGAAAGCCTTAAATGACATGATCTTGGAGTTTATATTCCATATATTTACGGACCCCTAAATAAGCCATCAAAAGTCTCCATAAAATCCAACTTGGACTCTCCACAATGACAGTTTTAACTAACTGCAACTAAAAATAGAGCAGAGATATTTATAGCCACAAAGCGTAAGCGGAAAAATATGAAAAGCAATTAACTTTGAGATTAATTTAAGCGCGCTTGAAAACATTTAAAACAAAAATATTGAGCAACTAAAATAAACGGTAGGAAAAAGGGAGTCAGCCAAGGAAAACATACTCGGCTTAAATGAGAAATAATGTGGGGCACTGACAGAAAGTAATTATTTTTAGTTACATCTATAATATTTTGATGAATATTGAATAAAAAAATATTAATGCAAAATAATCTGAAATCTTTTGTGATAAAATAAAAGATTATTCCCCCAAAAACTAGAAAAAACTATATTAATAAACTCCTACAAATATTTATCCCATAAGTGTTATGTTTTCTTAAAATGTATAATGTTTTAAGGTTCTAAAAATATTTCATCTATAAGTTTAGGGTTTATATAATGTATCTACAATACATATAAATATTTAAAATTATTTGTATTATTTATTTAATAATTAATTATTACCCCAAAATAATGATAAACTTCTACAAACATTTCTTTTTTATTGCTGTTTTCCTTAAAATGTATAATGTATTAATGTTTTAAAAATATTTGATATATAAGTTTAGGGCTTATATAATATATCTAAAATATATTTAAATATTTAAAATAATTTTTATTATCTATTTTTCTTTAGTGTAACCCAGTCCCTATTAAACCTCTTGAAATACTTATTTACCAATTTTAAAGTTCTAAAAATATGTCTTCTATAAGTTAATTGTTTTTTTTTTTAATATTTCTTCTATAAGTTTAGTGTTTTTTAAATATTTCCTTTTTAAGCTTAGTGCTATTTAAATATTATAAATATATATATAAATATTTCTTTAGTGTAACCCAGACCTCCTGAGCTCGGGGTAACCCAGAACTAGCGCCCTCGAAAGGCAAAATACTCGGTTTATCGCATGGAAGCCAGCTCCTTCGGTGGCTGACTCCCCTGTCCGGCTGGAGGAGACCAATTCCTGGATCCAGTGCCAGGTTCCCTCTCTGCCAAAGTGCCAGTGGAGTGGAGTGCACACGCGGGCACATTGATTGAAAAAGATGAAAAGTGCATGAAATGCTATGCACTATTGGCAGCTGCGACCAGGGACTCTCCTCTCCTTCGGCGGACAAACAGAACGTATTTAGGGGATACAGGGGAGTGGAGCGGAGGTAGGCAATATTTAAACTAAAATGAACAAAAGATGCAAAGCGAAGCCGACACAATCTGTCGATGCTGATGACCAGCCACGATGCCCATGATGATGAAGATCGTAATGAGCTGAGGCTGCATCCAAGGAATGGGAATGGAAATGGGTCCACACACACACACCGATCGGCCAGGTTTTTAGGAACGCGTCGTAGCGTGGCATGTTTACTTAACGAAACCCACTCCCATTCCACCATACCTCGAGCCCAGTCCAGTCCAGTTCAGTTCTCAGTTCTCAGTTCTGAGTTGCCATTGCAGTCCCATGTAAAAAGCCACTTGAGCATTGGTCAGCCTCCGCCGTCGCTGACGGACATCGACTGCTGAGGTCAAGTGTAGTTTTTATTTTTTTGTTTCAATATTCACATTCCCCATCGCTGCCTCCCCTGCTGCTGCTGTTCTTGTGTTGTTGATGAATTTTGTGAGGAAGTCGCCTTCGATACCCTGAGTCTGTTGTTTTTAGCTTGAGGCCTGAAGCTGGGTTGGGGGAGAGCTTAAGTGGAGCTTAAGTCGAAGATACACTTGATTCAAGGACAACAACAAAGGATATTTATATATATTTTTTAAGGCTTATAAATATTTATATTTTTTAAATTAATTAAAGGGAAGAGGGCATAAACTTTGACTCGGAATTTATTTAATATTCTTATTTTCTTCTGACTTAAAAATTCTCAAAAATTTACCTTTTCAACCTAGACTTGTTTGTTCACTTTCACGACTCTCTTGGTGCCACACTTTATCTTCTAGGCACAAAATCAAACAAAATCCACCTCTAAGAAATGCTTTAAAAATATGCGTTGGTCAAACTGTAACATAAATCAAATGTCGCCACATTTCCGAAGGCTCAGAGCGCCGTGTGTGCCTGTCGCTCAGGCGGAGTTCGGGCGATAAAAATCGCTTCCTCATAAAAATTCCGCTAACAAAAAAATCGACATTTCCAAAGTCGACACCGACACCTTCCCAACCCCGGCGGCTGCAAAATGTTGGTTAAACAATGAAAATGCCCCGACTGCAGTGGAGCATAGAGGAGAGCTACGAACCAAGAGGAGTGATTGGGTGCAGGGCCTGGAAAAAAGGGGTCTAGAACTATGAAGGAGGCGAGTCCAAGTCGCTGGCAATGCCAATAAACTGTTGTTTATTTTCACTAGCGTCGGCAGCGCATAAATATAAGAAGAGAAAAAAAAATCCAAAAAATACAAAACGCATTCATCACCGATGGCAGCGCGAGTCCAAGTGCAAGTCCCCCGCGAGAGTCATCGTCGTTGTCGTCGGCAATTTATCTTTGAAATCAGCGCCTGACTTTGCTTATATCTCTCTTACAATCCTGGTTTTTTTGTGGCACTTTTTAGCCTTTTTTCCACCTTTGCTTGTAATTAGATACGCGCTAAAGCAACCCACACAAGCTTCGAACAGGTGAGCGAAATCTACACGGAGATGTAATATTTATAAAAGGTATTTTGCTAAAATAAAAAATATGTATCAAAATATTTATGTGTCAAAATACATAAAAATACAGAAAAATATGTTATTAATTTGTATTTAAATATCATTCTTTGATTTTCTTAAACCTAAAACTTGTAGGCCTTAAAAAACCCTCTTCTGGGATTTATTACCTTTACAAAAATATATCTTTTGACCCATTTTCTTTGCATTTTCCTCTTATTTTTCTCTCTGCAACCAATTGCGTTTCTTTCGCTGTGGGCGTGGCCAAGAATTAAGCTATATAGAAAGCCCAGCGCCTTTGCAGTCCCCGTCCCAGTCAGAGGCCCACTTTCCCGCTTTTTTCCATTTCCAAAGCAGACAAAGTCTGTGGAGTCTCCAACGAATCTGTGACTCTGCATGCGCAATCAGTGCAAACAGCAAAATGTTACCTGTTACCTGCCTTAGGTTGGACCTTGTTGAAGTGCTAAAATGCAAATGCAAATAGTTGGCCCCACCAATGTGTCTGCATTTGCATCTCTTCATCTGCAACTCAATCTCCTCTAGAATCTGCATCTCCATCTGCATCTGGCAGCTGGCCTTTCAGGCTTTCTGGCTGTTGCGGGGCTGCAAGTTGGTCAAATCAGTTGACTTGTGATTCTCGACTGGCAAGTTGCACTTGTTGTTATGACTGTGTTACCTGGGGTTAGCTCAGGTGAGTTGTTATCGCTTTTTGTCTTTAGTTTAGGCTGTGTGCCAGCTCCCATTGCTCAGTAGGTCAGACCTTGATGCTAGTTTAAGGTAAAATATATTTATTGCTAGGAAGTTTTTTGAATTTCTGATACATACATTAAATAGTAAATGATCTAAAACAATTTTTTAATAAAATGATTTTAAATGAACCTTTAATGGAAGTAATATAAATATGGAAAATAAATTTAAAAACCTATGTTAATAAAATTTATATTAAATATTTACTTCCGGAAACTAAAGCCTTCGAAGCTCCTTTTAGTATCATAATTTTAATACTTTTCCAAGGACCTTACAGGTATTTAGTAAAATATTTTAAATCTCCTTACTTTGTACTGAAATAAACTATATTTAATACTTTACATTTTAACCCCTGACACCAATATTTAAACCTCCTTACTTTGCTATATTTCTTACTCAATCTTTTAACCCTTTTAACATTAATTTAAAATAAATTATTTAACTTCTCCATATATGCAACTCCACCTGAACAACCCAAAGAATTATCTTTTAACAAGCGAATTAAGTAAGATTTGTTCAGTTATCGAATCGGACTGTGTAAATGCAATTACAAATTTGTGAGAAAGCTTAACTATCGCTTAACTGTTTAGTTACTGTCCAAGTTCCCACAAAAATTACGGAACATTTTCGCATGGCCATGTGGAATTTTCTAACGACTCTCTTTCGGGTTTCATAACACTCACTTTAAGGCAAGCGAACTTTTATGGATTCACAGATGGACTTCACTTTCCTATCCTGCGGCAACCTCCATTGACCCCTTCGGAGCTCAAAGTTTACACACATAAAAAGTAAAAGCCAAAGAGCCAACGAAACCATGTTGGGTCAAGAAAACCCAATAGGCTTCGACACTCTGTAAAATCTATGCAAATGGCGAGAGACCTCTGGTTGGAAAATATTTACCTAATTACCAGGCAAAACGGATGGAAACATATTTGCACGCCAAAATAGGAGGAAAAAAGGGGGAAAAAACCAAGTTGACATCTAAGCTAAGCTAAGCGCTATGAAACTTTGCCACTCAGCCGGTAGACAGATGCGAAAATTGACAGCTAACAGCGGAAAAACAACAAGGCGGGTTAGAAAACAAAAAAGTTTCCACTAAAAAGAGGCAACAGTAGTAGTTACAGGCACCTCCACCGCCCTCGACAACCTGACGGCCAATTGAAGGTGTAATGGAAATGGAACTCTGGCTTGGACCTGGGTTATGGGGAAGCACAGGAAGAAATGGGGCCTAAATTGAATAATATATAACATTTTACTTGGTTTATTTTTTAATAAATAATATTATCATCAAAGCAAAGCTAAATCTATGTGCGCTTTTCCAATATTTATGACCTATTCTCTGGGAAAAGATAATGAGGTATTCTATGAATGTACATTTTTTACTTCAAACAGAGTCGCTGAAATTTTTGATTTCTGCTAAGGAACTTAAGGATTTTTTATTATAGTTTAATACTCCCTAGAACCCATTTAAAATGTTAAATATATTAAAACGATATCCACATTTCTTCCTGTGCACTTCTCAGTGCGTCTCTGTCTGCTGCGGTATCTGAGGACTGTCAAGTCATGCGGCGCGTTGTTTACGCGGCATAATGAGTTATTAGAAAACGTTTAATAATTTGCATAAATCAACAGGCAACGCTATAAACTTGTACAGCAAAAATATGAAAATACAGAGAGATAGAGCTGGGAAAAAATGTAAAAAAAAAACAAAAATAATAAATACGCACTGGAATTTGACAAAAACAAGCGCGCAAGGCCTAAAACTTTTATGGAAAGCGAAACCTAGAATACTCTTAAATAAGCCGGTTAAGAGGATAAATACCTACTAAAACAAGTATCTAAAAAAAATTCCCTGTTCTTGTAAAGCCCCCAAAAAATTTCCGTACAGAACAGAATTTTGATTAAGAAGCCAAATATAAAATATTAATAAAACTCCCAGAACTACATTACTCCTCCCACTTTCATCTTTTAGCTAAGCCTCCCTTTTGTTTTAGAGTATTTTGGGTTAGCCCGTACTAGTTCGTGATCTTGCTCCCAACTTAATCCAAGTTTTTTTTTTTGGTTTTTTCTCGACGTTGACATTTTTGGTACGCTTATTTGCAAAAAAAGCTAAATATAATGTTGAAAATGAGTGCCCGCGGAATTTGTTGGGTAAATAAATAGCAAAGGCAGGCGTTTTGTATGCTGTCCATGATAAGTATCATTGCTCTACGCATATTTTTCTTCTTGTTTTTTTATTTATTAATAATCGTATTTATTTTGGTGCCGGATTTGGGTACAAAGTTTAGCCTGAAGTCCATGAGTAAGAGACAAAAAATCTGGTTTTTCCTTAAATTAATAAGCAATTTACTAGATAAGATACGCCAAGACAGTATTGCCTTAGTGAATTCCCCAGAAATATACTAGAGATCGGATTTTATGGTTAAGAAACAAAAATGGAAAAAAAGAAAGGTGAGGAAACGAAATGCCATTGTTATCGGTGGCGCGTATCTGTGGCCATAAAACCAAACCCAAACGACTATTTAAATATGATATATCTCGGTCGTTAGATCGTAAATATTATCTATTTTTAGCTTCCGCAGTAAATCCATAACAAAGGAGAATAAGTACTTAAAAATAATTTAATTATAGAAATTTGTTTTATATATTTTTAATTGTTTCGGTAGGTAAACAAAGACTATTATCTGTAGACTTGGTTTTCATGATTGGATTGCAATATATGTTATATTTGGTGGGTTTGTAGAGGAAATTGATAAATAAATTGTATATAAATTAGATTATAAATTAGCAACAAAGTTACATTTGATTAAACCTATTTAAAGCTTCCGTTATAAGCCTAATCAAATTTTAATTAGTCCCTTGTTATGTTTATTATTTTATCAGAGTAATTATCTCAGGTACTTTGTTCTCAAAGCTCTCCTCCCCTTCACCTCTCTCCCTCTCTCTCCCCAAAAGGCATCTAAGGAATTCCTTTGGCATCTCATCTCATCGCCATCTTATCTCTTCCCTTCGGACGATAGGTTTTTAACAAGGTGCGATAAACAAGGAATTAATTCCCTGGCACGATGACAGCCCCGCACAGTGAGCGCCAGAATTAAATTCCATATAGCGCGCTCGGCGGGCGCCTTCTTCTCCGATTCTCTCTCTTGATATAATAAACGCAAAAGCTGGTTGCTGTGCCGGGAAAAGGGTTTCTCGGGCCCGGTTTCCTCTGGGTAGGGGAACAATTCATAATTGTCATTTATTTATTGCTCAGATATTGCGCGCTTGATTTTACGGGCGCTTATTAAAATGAATTTTTCAACACACACACCGATTCCCGCCATCTGATAGGCCATTTGATCGAAAGCTTCGATATGTGAGTGTGTGCTATCGCTTCCCTTTACCCTTTCCCTTTTCCTCTTTTTCTCCTTCTCTGGCTTGTGTTTTTATTACAACTGAGCGCCACCCGCTGCGCAGGCGTGTAACTTTTTTTTACGATGCTGTTTTCGCCGTTCGCTTTGCCCCGTTGTCCTTCGGGGTCTTCGCTGTTCGCCTTTTGTCTTTTGTCTAGAGCGGGTGGCTATCGCGGTCTCTTTTACGCCATGGGATCTCTCTTTTGTTTGCCCTTACATGATGCACTGGAAAAATAATTCTTGCAAATAGTTTACATATATTGAAGTAAAACTTTGTACAGCAAAAAAAAGTTGTGGAGAGGTTTAAAAATAAATTCTGCATACAGTTTTAACTAATCTAGTCAGTTTTAAGAATATCTTTTTATGTAATGTATATTTTTATTTATGTTAAAACATTTTCTAACCCCTAATTTTTTTTCAGTGCTTGGCTTTTTTGCAATTTGTTCACCCTTGGCGGTGTTCACACCATTAAGTGATGGCCCAACGAGAAGCTGTTTTGTTCTTCCGTGGCGTCCAAATTAATAGGCAGCCCGAGCGTAAGGATCTATGATTAATGAAGCGCGACTATCGCTGCCTTAATGCTGTCAATATATCACAATGTGTACAACACACACCACACTCCCCCGGCTAACCGATTACCGATTACCGAACCCCGATCGCAAAAGGTGCCATTGTTGTTGGCATTATCCATAATCCAATCCTCGATGGGATTGCGTGTCCGCATCGTGGTCATCGCGTGAGTAATCAGCGGCATGTGGGTAATGATGATCTCCACTGCCGCCTGAAGGATCCTGCCAAGGGCAAAAAAAAAAAAACAACGCCAATGCAAACTGCTTGACTGACTCTGGCCACTTTGCAACATGTTGCTTGTTTCATGCAACATCCGCAGCGTTGTCCAACTCAAACCTTTTGTTGTTCTGTTTTATCGCATGGGAGAGGGGCCTAATTAGACGATGGACACGCGGGGTGGAATTCACCCCCAAAAACAGAGAGAGCTAATTGGTGTGACCAGCTGTCGAGCAGCTTTTGAAATGTAACGTATTTAAGATTTTTAAATGCTCGAATCTTTTGACATTGTAAATCATATTAATATATTTCTGAATTAAATTTAAACAATTTTATATTATACTAAGACTTAATTAAATAAACTCTATAAACATATCATTATAAAATACTAAAATCTCACGTCGTATGTTACAAATATAATCTAGTTTATAGTTTTTACAAGAACCAATTTAATTAGTAATCTTTTCCTGATATACCGAAAAAATGTTTTTAAAATAGGGATCTTCTGAAATTCCTTTTAAAACTTTCTGCAGCTTTGGCCAACCTCAAAATGGTCACTCTATTTCCCCCAAATTAACAGCAAAAATGTTTACTGGTCAACTGAAAAAGCAACCCCCGAAACTATGTGCAATTCTCTCCTCTTATAAACACCAAAGAGTAAGCATGAGAAAGCCAAATTATTGCATGCAATTTTTGGCATAGACCGTTAGTTTTCGCTCTTTGGCTGTTTGTGCTTCCGCATAAAACTTGCAAGAGCGCCAAGGCATTTTCTCTTTTATTTCTTCTTTGGCAGCGGCAGCGCGGCCAACGTCGCTGCCTGAAGCTCCTGTTGCAATCAACTCGCTCTCATTGCGCTTGTTGTTGTTTTAAGTTCTTCCTCTTTGCCAGTTTCTTCCTCCGCTGCTCCTCTTCTTCTTCCACCGCTTCTTCTTGTTATTAGCCTCAAGTGGTGGGCACACACACCCCCGCACCGCCCGCCCCGCTAACCCACCTTGCTCAAAACTGGCCGGTCTCCAGTCTCCAGAGCATATTTGTTCCAATAAGAAAAGCCAATGCTCTGCTTCGGCCGACAGAGACAGTGACAGAGGCCGAGGCAGAGAGGCAGCGACGGCGGCCGAGGCAGCGACAGCGAAATATATCGGAATTGTCGGCCAGTTTCGCATCGCATTTTGTTGGGTTCGCAACAACAAAACATAACAAACCGCAGAGTCGCGAATCGCTTGGCAATCGAAATCCAAAACCAAAAACCAAAATCGAACAAATCGAACTCGAGCTTTGACTTAATTAAACAATAACAATAACAATAAATTAGCCATAAAAATAACGGCGGTCCCGAAAATAAAGAATGATATTTAAAAAGCCATTAAACACAAGGAAATGCCAAGTTAATTATGCAAATGCAAACCATAAATAACCAAAGTTTAGTGCGTGTGAGAGCTTAAACACTATTGTTGACCACCCTTTGAGTTTTTACATAGTTTATGTTTTTCTTTTCTTTAGAGGAAAACACCACCCTGCTTGCGGTGAAAAACGTTTTCCGCCGCGTTCATTTGAGCCTTTTAAGCCGTTTAGGCAAGGATCTGCCGGCCAGTCTGAAGGAATAGACGAAAAACGAACCCCTTTTTGGCTTAGCTTTCAGGGACTTAAAGTATGGGTTTCCGCTTTTCAACTTTCGGGGGATGGTCAAGTGATTCATAAATAGGTGGAAAAGTTATGGGCACAGTGAAGACCAAATAGTAACGAAGGCAGCAGCGAGCTTAGATGTTCATATATTTCACAGAGAAGGGATGAAAAATATGCTAAATAAAAGAAATAACAACATAATATAGGGCTTAAGAAGGTACAAAGTTTTTTTCTGCAGTTTACAAAATATTTTAAGAGACTAAAAAGGGATTTTTATGAAATGAATTCCAGAACCAGAAAATATAACCTACAAAATAGTTTAGAATATTTAATTTGAATTATTGGTTTTTGGTTATTAACTTATATATTAAATTTCGATTCATTTAGTTAATAATTCAGAACTCTCCAAGTAAAATAAGATATTCTCCAATGAACTTGTTCATTTCCCGTTCATCACCTTCCGTCGATCGCCGTTCATTATGCCAAAAATTCGAAACTCTCCAGTCTCCAAACCGAAAGTTCATTATTCTCCGCTCGAATCCCGATTGGCCTGAGTTACTCTTTCGCAGGACACACACGTGTTGTTGGCCCTTCCGCTTTCTCTTAGAAAACATAAAGTGCTCTCTGCGCAGTCTCTCGCCTACACTCCTGTCGCTCTGCCAGTCTCTCGGCTTCTCTCAGCCTCTCGCTCTCTTTGCAAGGCTCTCCCACCAATGTAAAAGCGCAGCTCGCAACGGCTGCCCGCTGCTTGTTCTTCCACGCGTTTTTGACACTTGTGACATTTTTGACACACAAATCAATTGTTACGTGAATTTTCAGCGCTGCAGCAGCAGAGGCAGCAGCGACCAGCGACATCGGGTAAACGCTCCGAAGAAAAAAATCTGAACAAAATCGGCTAACTAAATAAATGAAATCTCAACCAATTTTTTTGGGCTCACGCGAAACATTTAATAAATGTCAGCCGGAAAATAAAATCGTGTGATTTTCGTGCTTAAAAGCCGCATTCGTTGCCTACTTTCGTGCGCTGCGCGTGTGTGACATAATTTGCCGTGGGCTGTTTCGCCGAGAACTTTAATTTTAAGGATTCCCCCGCACAGCAGAGCCTCGCTATCGTGACCTCAGAGTGCATAACACACACCACACCACACTACACACTCGCCAGCACACACACCCAACACCGCCCCCTTTTTGGGGGCCTTCTTTCTGCTGCAAATCGATTTCTGTTTCCGGCATTTTTCACGTGGCTGCTGCTGTCCCCCTCCTTTCACTGAGAGAAATATAAGCTAGGTTATGGTTTGAAAGTTTAGGGAAGAGGAGATAAGATGATGATTCATCAGTTATAAGAAAATATATGTTCTTTCTCGAACTGAAAGGTCCTTAAAAATGTTCTTTAATTTAATGTTTGCTTTGATAACAAAAACCTAAGGCAATTGTTTTTGGATTTTCGTTGCCCTTTTAAAAAGGATAAATTGTTTTAATAATTAAGTTTCAAACAAAGAGATATTCCTGAATTAAGATAATTTTTTAGGGACTTATAACAGCGTATAAATTAAAATATAATCAGGATAAAAGCCATATTTGAAAGACTTCAATAATTATTGAGTGCAACATGTGAGATTAATTGATTATAACATGCAAAACTAAGTGATTTTAGGAAGGAAAAATTAAGAACATATTGCATAATGTATCTCAAATATTAGGCATATTTCTCCCAGTGCTCCCCGTCGTATGTTTCGTGCAGTTTTGGCATTTTCTGCTGTCATTTCCCGCTGTTGTTGCCGCCTAACGATTTTTCCCGCAAACAACACGGCGAAACTGAACTGAAACGTGTCAGAGGCCAGAGCCAAAACCTAAGGCAGAGCCATAGCCAAAGTCGGAAAGCCAGAGAAACGAGAGAACATTAACATTAAGGTGGCAGAATGTACGGCCGTAAATCGCCAATCGTAAACAGTTTTCCCCAAAGCTGAAAGTAACAGTCAGCCTGGTTTATCAGAATCGTTTTTGATTTCCTGCCTCTGGCCTGTATTCCGTATTTTCGTATTTCGTATTTCCCATTCCGTGAGCTCTGCTTCTGCTTCAGCCCATTTCCCATTTACCATTTCCCTTTTCGGGGGTTTTCCTCTGTGTGCTCGGTCTCGGTTTCGGTTTCAATTTCAGTTTAGTCAGTCAGCTGCTGCTTTTCACGTGGCACGTGTCGTATGAGTAATATAACATATATATTTTTTTCGGGCTTTCAGTCGCCTCTCTCTCTCTCTCCACACAATTTAAAAATGCTTGAAAGGGCCAGAAAAATAACAATAATCAAAGACTGTTCAATTGATATCAATCTAACACGCTAATTAAAACAAAAAGTGCTTACAAAAATCCATCGCAATCGCAAAGTGTTCAAAATTCTAAATACAAAAAAAATTAATACATAACCGCAAGAAATATATAACAAAAAACAAAAAATACACTGACACAAAATTGGTTAAATCGCATTCTAAATGTTCGACTGGATTGAATTTAACAAAGAAGCGTAGACGAAATACGAATGCAAATTAGATGCAAAATAAATGGGTAAAATGAGGTCAAGTAAATACGATGTAAGTATTGGCGATTTTTAACTTATATTATGTAAGGTTTGATTAGGTTAAAATATGTTTAACAATATTAAATTATAAGTAAACTAAAGGCTAAGAAAAATCAGAGAGAAGGAACTCCTGTGAAGACAATTAAATCTGTTTACAACATTTTCTTCTTATATATTAGTTTCTTAATGGCTGCCATTTATCAAATACAAAAAACAATAGTAGAGAAAAATATTTCCCAAGTACTTTAATGGTTAAAAAAAAGCATTTGGCTATTTATTAATTTTATTATATTAATTCTATAAATTTATCGGCCACAGTAAGGTTTTTATAAGTCTTTAAATAGCTTAGCCGATTCTCTATTGCTTTAATGATTAACATATTTAAGGTTCTGTTTAACTTTCTTGACTTTTGTTATAAAATACAACCCATAATATTTCCCATAAATGAATTTCTCTCCCTCACTTAATTATTTTATTTATAAAATTCCCCAGAACTTCCTTTCACTTACTTCCCCCCTGAAATTACCCATCAATCTTGGTCATTGCAAACAGTCCAGGGAACCCATATCCCAATTGAAGGTTATGCCATCCCATCCCGTCCAGACTCCTCATCCAGGTGGGCATCGAAACCAAAACAGAGAAAAATTTACATAATCACTTAACTCATGGCCCACATTTTAGGCGATTATCGGTCGCCGGGCCAAGACAAGAAACAAAGCCCCAGCAGACTCGCCGATCGGCACATAAATTAAGTGCAAAAACGGAAAACGGACGAGCTGTCTGCCCTTAATCTTGAATTACAAATCGAGTGCAATTATCTGACGGCTGCAATGAGTCTTTGGGTTCCCAGTTCGAGCTCTCCCATTCCCAAACCCCTCGGGGGCCCACTCAGCAATTTGTTTTCACACTTTACGATTTGCATGGCCGGCCGGATCGGTGTTTTCGATAAGCGACGACAAGGAGGTTTCTTTGGTCTCCAGCTTTGGCTTTGGCTTAGTTTCTTGGCCAGAACTCTAGGCTCTCTAGAGTATCTTCGAGATACTCGCGTGTTGCCATTGGCGCTACTGTGCGCTGCCTCTGTAAATTTCGCATTTAATTGATTTGTCAACACAAATGTCCGTCGCGGCTTCCTGGGCAACTAAGCCGCTTACTACTTGCCGGAGATGGAGACCTGGCCTAAACACACAAGTTATGCCGGCATAAATTGCCGACTTTAGTCTTAGTCTCTCTCTTTTGGACGGGGGAAAAACGAAAGTCCAGTGCTGGCCGAGGGCCAAAAACGAGACTCAAACGAGACTTCAAAGGAGCATTCGGCGCATCGGCGCATTGCTAACTGCAATCATCAATCAAAAATGGATAATAAAATCGCACTGGGGTGAGCTGTGTGGCTTTGGTCACTCAATGGACTAAAAGTTGCCAACTCATCACTGCAAATGCTCCCTGATGTGGATTCTGGATCGGGAACCAGAGTCGAGTCCCTTCTGTGTGGGCGCTGGACGTGCTTGGACTCTTGATTCTCAATGGCTTGCACTTTGAAGGGAAGAAAGAATGGTTAGTGATGGGGAAATGGGGGGCTTTCACAATATTTCGACACTTTTGAATAATGATTTATGGTAGTATTAAAGGAAATAAAATTAATTATGCCGTAAAAACATTACAAATTTAGAAGTATTTTAAGATAGCTTGCTCAAAGTAATGCCAGAATTTGGGATTATTTGTTAAATGAGAAAATCTTTGGT
The DNA here is from genome assembly GCA_008042535.1 of Drosophila tani. Classification (NCBI taxonomy): domain Eukaryota; kingdom Metazoa; phylum Arthropoda; class Insecta; order Diptera; family Drosophilidae; genus Drosophila; species Drosophila tani. Next base: position 13,282 of record VNJO01001351.1, on the reverse strand, counting down.
GCTCTTATTTGTTATAATAATATAAATATTATATATTATTACATCTTATATTATTATTTTTTTAATTGTTACTGATTTAATATATTATACTATTATTACAATTGTAATATATATTTATATTGTTCCTTAACATTTCACCACATTTCTTTTATTCTTCCTCTGTAAATACCCCATTGTCCACTGACACTTGGCGACATTCTTCTTGATTTCTCCTCCCGTATTTTTAGGTAGCGCCAGAGCGGCCTTTCCTGAATCTGAATTATGTTGTCAGGTCCCCCCGGGCTCTTTGTTGGCTTTATATATTTTTTTTTTTGCCTCAGCTCCGTTGTGGCTTTGGCTTTGTCTTTTTGACTTTCTGGCTTTCTGCAAAATGCGAACACGCGTCCCAAAAAGCACGTGGGCGGAAAATATCTGCCGCCGTTTGGCGTCTCTTATTTTATTTTATTCTTTTTTTTCGGGAAGGGAGCTCCATCTGTGCGGCGCTTATTAATTGTGTGCGAATGTTTGCACAATTTGTCAATATTATCGCACAAAACATGACCATTGGCAGGCGCCCCCGCAGCCGCCTGGCCTCTTTTAACATCTTGTTCGGGCTACCAAAATAAAAGAGTTTACCTAAGTGATTTGTGATTTATGAATTCACTCGATTATTCGCCTGCATATGTAATGGGATGTGGCGGGCTTTGAGGTTTGCCACCTAAATAAATACACGGGGGAAATAATTGGGTGTTTTTAGAGGGATTTATTTAGTTGAACTCTGATATTAATTTTATTTGGATTTTAATTTTATTTTTAAGTTTACAAGAAAAACTAAATACAAATAATATTAAATATATAGTTTAAGCTATTTTCTAATTTTCTTAATTATAATATATGCTCTGTAAGCCCTATATTATATTTTAAAAATTAGAAAATATTTTAAATCGTATATTTTTTATTACTTTTATATTATTTCCTATATCTCATATTACAGAGCGCCAAATTCAATCACATTTCCTTACCGTGTATCTATATACCTCCCTCTCTCTCTATCTATATCTATATCTCGGTTTTTGTGGCCTGGGGGCCTGACTATTTGCTAATTCCCCGTACCCAGCCAACGTCTGGCTATATGCTTTACGACTTTATAATGCCCGGTTAATTGGGTCAACCAGGCCGCAGGGGGAGGAGTCGACGCATGTTTCAAATGGTTTGATAAACGCGTTGTGGCATTGCCTCCTGACACCGCTCATACATATTAATGTCTTGAAGTCTTGGCCGTCTTTTTGCAGCCAACCTGGTAGCCAACTGGGTGTTGTTCCAAACGTGGCTAAAAGGCGGCAGGAACTGGAGCTCCACCTGGAGCTGAGTGGGTGACTTTGGAGCGCTGATTGGTGGCTTCTGTCAGGACCTGTCAAATCATTCATTTAACTTCCTCAAGAAACAGGAAATGGAATTAAGGAAAATAAGTTTCATTGACTAAGAAAAATGTGGTTTACCATGGGGAAACCTTTCCAAATTAAATCCTCATTTATGAAAGCCCAGAAACATAATTCCATTTGAAATTAAATAAAAGTAAACCTTGTAAACTGCTTTAAAAATGGTTACCTAATGCAATTTGACAATATTTTCTAGCTTATTCGTTTAATTTCCAAATTAAGTGTTTCATGTAAGGGGGCGTGTACCTTTCCGACTTAATAGAAAGCGAAAACTCGACAATTTTCCACAACTACCACGGCGACTGCTGCTAAGCCGCGAAAGTAAATAATCCAATTATCGCACACATGCGCGCCCATAGCATAAATAAAATCATTTGATAAGACAAGCAAAGAGACCCAGGAGGGGCCGTGAAGACTGAAGACTGAAGACTGGAGACTGTAGACCAAAGACTGCTAGGCGGGGAAATTGCATAAACATGTTTGGTAGCCGCTCACTGAGGAAGTAAGTCAGTCAGATGAGAGTCGACTTTGCATTTGAAATACGCTGCATTAATATGCCGATAAATATTTTTGCAGCCATCGTGCAGCGACTCTCTTCGGATCTCCGACAACTCAATTAGATGGCAGAGGAGAGCTGCTGAAATTAAATGGCATAAAATATTTCCACGAATGATCATCAGCCGATCCTGATTACAATCGTGATCATCATGGGCTTTGTGCAACTTTGTCGTCTCCAGAGGGGAGTTTTCTTGGGTTTATTGAGGCTTTTTGAGGGGGATATTGGTCAAGGGTATGATATAATTATAAATCTTTAATTTTCTTTATATATAAAAGCCAGAAAATAAAGATCTTACTGAACAAATATTATCTTTTAAAATTTAAATAGTTTACAAAGGTACTATGACAAAATTAATATTTAAAAAGATGTATAATATATTTAATAATATAGTAAACAAATATTTACATTAACATATATTTATAAAAGATGTAAAGATGTAAAAAGATGTAAAATATATAAAAATATAGTAAACAAATATTTACATTAACATATATTTATAAATATATAAAAAAGAAATAATATATATATTACTATTACTAAATATATGTCAAATAAATCATATAGATATTGCCAGACTATATTATTTGAACCCAAATTATATTCAATTAATTTATGGACTTTATTCTATTCTCCCTAATTAAATTCTTAAACTTTAAGTTAAGTCCTAAGTCATTTTTCTTCACTGGGTATTTTTTAGGTCGACTTCCCTCTGACCCTCTACTCCAACTCCCCAGTTCCATACTCTTCTTTTCCCTGATCCCATGTGCATTGTGTCAATGTCAGCAATGTCTCTCCATCGCCAGCTCCAACTCCAACTCCATCTCCCATTCCTCCATCTTTCCATCTGCGTCTGCGTGGCGTGTCAACAATTTGACAGACATTCATCAGCGTTCGCCACTTTGGAGCTGCCTGTGTCGCATACTCAATCAGCCAAGGAGGGAACTCCGACTCCGAGGAGTCCCAGTTGGATTCCGAGTTGTCATTGGTGCGGCTTGGTTGGCTTTTGGCTTTGTGCCGCGTGCGCATAATTGATTTTTTCGCTGGTTCCAGCCTGTGTTCTCCCGGCTGCCGTTGTCATATTAATGTCAAAAAGATTGCACTTGATCATGAGTTGCGTGTTTGCCAATTTGTACGGGCAGAACGTGGGCTGCTGCTCTTCAGCCAGTAGAAGAATTCAGGCAGAAGAATCCGCCTGGGAAAGCAGCGAGTGAAAGGAGTGAGAAATGGATGGATGAATGCACTTTGTGTGGGCGTTATTTCCACACCATGGGAAAATGTTTTCACACCACTCACATCTACATAATAAATACTATCTGTCTGGTCAGGGAAACCCAACAATGATAGCGCTAAATATAAACAACAAACACCATTATTGGCAATATTTATCGATTAAATACCATAAAAAATACCAGGTGGGTCTAGACAATCCACTAAAAATAAAACGTGCGTCAAGTCGACTTTATCGATAGCGATCACATGTCCCGGCTGTGTGTGGCTGCATTCCACAGCGCATTACTGACCTAAGCTACCCGAATAATTAATGGGTGTGAATCAGTTAACGTGACACGGGCAATATAATATTAAAGGGGTTAGTGGAAATAAATAGTAATGACCAGGGCAGGATTTATGATGGGCGAGAGGGTGCGATATTTGATGGGTTTTTCTGTTTATTAATGGGTTAAGTTCGAAGAAATATATATTTTCAGATCTCTACGCTTTGAATTTAATTCTTTACATGTGTAAGAGCTATATAACCCAAGATTATTATTTTTAAAATATAAAAATGCTAAATTAAAGTGTTAAATTGATGTGAAAAAATCTGGCAAGACCTGATTACTCATTTGATGGGTTTTTACATTTATTTGAGGGTTTTTAATGGGAGAAAGGAAGGAGGTACGGGGTTAAGTTCAATGAAATTTCAAATTTCTAAGTTTCGAATTTAATTCTTTACAAGTGTAAGAGATATATTATTGTTTATATAACATACGATTAATAGTTTTAAAATATAAAAATGGCAAATTAAAGTGTTAAATTGATGTGAAAAATATCTGGCAAGACCTGATTAATCATTTGATGAGTTTTTGTATTTATTTGAGGTATTTTTAATAGAAGAATGGAAGAATAGAAGAATATCTAAGGTACGAAGAAATATGTATGTGTAGTTCCCTTAACTCTGGAATTATTTAAATAAAAATGTAAGAGCTTTATTATATATAATATTACCATTTTAAACCCAAAAAATGTGTTATATCAATGTATACAAAATCTTCGTAGAATTAATTGCCCAATTGATCTATAAAAGTCTATCTTAACATGAAATTTCTTTTCTTTCATCAACCAACTCTATAAAATCACCTTATAAATTCACCTTTAATTGTCGCAACTTACATACCCTATAATTACCCTTCAGCTTTTAATTAAAACCCTTTGCTAAATGCTAAGTTCCAACCTTTCAACAACTTCATCCCGGGCACACTTGATGTTATTGTTCTTTCCGCAGCTCAATTGCCATTTAATTACTTCATTTAACATGGCCAATAGCAGCAAAACAACACTCCCATGGGGGATTGCACATGTTGAATGCAATTACTGACCAAGCATTTAGACGCCAATAATTATTCGATATTCATATTGCAGGGAGTCCGGGAGAGAGAGAGGCAAGACAACAAGTTTGCCAGACGCCGCTAAAGGCACAAGGAAGGGGGTCTTCCTATAGTAAAAGGGGGAGAGACACCCCCACTACATATTGCATTGACATTGAATTGCATCTGTTCGAATCCCCAACAGCAAAGTGCCAACAGACGTTAAGATGTGATTGCTCCTTCACCATTTATCGTTCGAGTATAATCGTGGGTATATGGGGATATTACCCTCCCCCCGTTATCTGCTCTTAGCACTTGCTGTTTATTAGATGACAATTCGAGAGATGAAAATGGTAATGATGATGATGGGTCTGGAATTGAATGAATATGGGATTTGGCTTGAGTTTTGCTTTATAAGAGGGTGACGATGGGAGTGGATATGGCTAGAAATGGGGCTGGGAAAAGAGAATATTACATTTTATAAAGTGAGAGTCAAGTAATTAGTTAAGAAATAATATTCAGAAATGAAGGAATAATTATTTTACCAAGTTGTTTATTTTTAAAACAATCCTTTCCTTGCCTCTCTCTATCTTAACTTTCAGTTATTTTTCTTACCTCTTAAAATATTATTCCCAAGACCCCATTTAGCACCTAAAAAAATATCATTCATTACCAATTCTTACCTACCCAGACCCCAACACTTGCCAAACGGGTTTAGCCCCGTTTCCAGCCATTAACCCGTTGATGTAATCTATCCGAGGTGCCACATATTATTCAATTCAATCGCACTATTGCATAAATCTTGACCAGCAATCACCTCGGGTAATTCATCAAGTTCCCCCCAACGGTTGTCATTATGTCAAGTTCGTTGGTCAATCCACTAAACTAGAATCGTAACCCCATCCGAGTACCATTGCCTTCTACTTAGTAGTTGGCGGCTCATAAAAATGGCAATCACATTTGCATTCCATGCTCTCGACCCCATGTAAATCGGACATCATACTGCGCATTTTCAATTCGATCGTTGCCCGATACTATATACTTGGATTTTATTTGTAGAAAAAGGGCTAAGCTTAAGCCAACACAACAGAGATCGGCTAGATATAACACGCAGTTTCCCCCGGAAATCTGACAGTGCCAACTATTAATAGGTCTTCGGTACGGAGGTCTGTCCTCAAGTGCTCGGTGTGTGCTTAGATTTCCAGAGCTCCTTGAGTCGCCTCTGGAATTCAATTGGAACTGTTTTTCTTTCAAGAGGCGGAACTTCCCAGGGGTGGAAAGTTCAAGATGGAAATTTTTTAATGGTTAAGTTCGATTTGGAAAGGTTTACTTTAAAGTCAAGGTTTTGATTCTTAGAAATGAATATGACATGTAGTACGAGTATATGGAGTATATTTAAAGGGGTTTTCCTAAGGTTTGAGCTTTGGAGTGTTTAAAAATAAATAAATAAATAAAACGAGCGCTTAACTAAGATCATAATACTAAATATCTAGACATCCTTATATGTTTTCTTTTAGCTATAAAAATCCTCTAACCTTTTCTTCTGCAATAAATCTTTCCAATCTTAACTTTCCCCCATTTATGTTCCCTTAATGATTGAAAGTCACCTTAAAACTGCTTAAAATGCCTTGCAGAACTTCCTTTCTCTACTAAACTGGTTTCCTAGTATCTTTCACTGGGCAAAGCCACACCCCTGAGACATGGCCGAGTTAATTAAAAGCTTTCAGCGCCGGGCTTTTGACATTCGCCGCTAATGTCGCGCCTCTCAAACGCTGCTCCAGTTGATACAAAATGTTTTCCGAGGTTTGTCCTTTTCCGCAATTAATTCAGGCAGCCTGGCAGCACGCTTCTACCGCGACAATTAAGAAATTCCTGCTGGCTGGCTGCGGCTGCTCAATAATTTTTATCACATACATATTTTTATCGCAAATATCACAACTTCATCAGCAATCAATGCGGCCAACATGGGGCGGGCAGGCAGACAATTAGCCATAAAATTAGCTGCAAGTTGGCTCAAGGAATGCGCCATGTCGATGGCCAAGGCGCGAGCGCGGTGGCAAATTGAAAACAATTTTAGATATTTGCATATAAATGCAACCTGAGACGCTGAGCAGCCGGAATAGTAGTAGCAACAGCAGCAGCAACATCTACAGCAGCTGCCATGTTGCTTGCCTCTCGAATGTTGCTGGGAAATGTTGCCAGCCCACAGTGGGAATATATAAGGCCAATACAATATTAAGTTCAAAGCTCCATTAACCATAAATCGCAAAAAATAAATTATAATTTTAGATTCCAGATAAACTGAATGATAAGTTGCATATTGCACAAGTTGATCTCTGATGTTTGTTAAACAATTTAAAGACAATTACACTTTAAGAAAGAAGTAACCCTAAATTGAGGGAAAATAAATATTAAATTTGAAAAGGAACACATTATGGAACTAATTTTGCAAACAAATAAAATAAATAAACCAAAAATTGGTGTATAATTAAAATACTAAAGTTTAATAAATATTTAAATCTAGTAACTCTGCAGTTTATATTCCAATAATTTCTCTGATAGATGAAAGTATTGAAATATTAAAGGAAAACAAGATAAATATTAATATAAATTCCTTCAAATATTAAAGACTATAATAACACAGAAATCCTTATATTTCGCATACTTAACCCACAGTGCAAGGCCATAATTGCATTTGCCATAAATATATAAAAATAAAGGAATAATAAAATAACAGGGTGGTCAGTACTAAACAGATAAAGTTAGCCGGTCGGCCGATAGGCAAACGCTTTATTATCAGCTAAAGAATATCAATATTTATATAGTTGGAGTGGACCTGGCAACAATTAAGGTAGCCGGAACACGTGGTCCCTCAAACTATTGACAAAAGCATAAATATAAAAAAATATAAAAAAAAGAAACACTTGCGAAGGCTGTTAAAAAATATTTCCACAAAAAGTTCAAACTACATTTCACGCCTAATTTCATCTGACAACAACAACGGCCCGAAGTTGGGGAATATTTTTACACATTTTCTGCTGTTATTTTTTCGCGAGGGGCGCTCTGCGGTGGCTGCTGTGTTAATTTGAGACATAATTGCAAGCTCGCCAGGATGAAAGGGGGTTTCCAGAGGCGTAGTGGCGCAGGGGGGACAGCTGCGCCGACTGGTTATGACAGCAATGACAGCTGCGGCAGCGTCGGCATTTGAATAATTTGCAATTAAACGCTCCACGCGGCTCTCGGCAATTAAGCGAGGAGTCACGGGAATGGGGCAGGGGCAGGGGTGGAGTGAAGGCACTGAGAAAAAATAATATTATGAAGAATTTGGTTAACAATAAATAAACTAGATGAAAGAGCTCTAAGGTATAATATTAATAAGTTATATGAAAATGACATACTTAAGAAAACTTTTAAAATAAAAGTACAAAAAAATCTGAACAAAATTTTATAACTTAAATTTCATTAAAAATAATAAATTGATTTATAAATCTCTTGTAAAATTTCCCCCAGTGCACTTGGGGGAGTGAGAAAAAAATGGCAAACATTTCCCCGCTGTGGCCAAAAGCGCCACACGACGTATGCGTAATATTTGAATCTGCGCCGAGCTGGTCGCATTTTGAACGGGTTTATCTGGTAGGCAGTCTGTTTCGTCGTTTAGTCTGAGGACAGGAGGCTCGGACTCTCTGCTGAGAACTTCGCGAATCCAAGTGTCCACGTCCATCAGCTGTCCGCAGGCAGCCGCTGAAAGTTGATGGCCCGCGATGAAGACAGCGGACCGGTCAAAACCAACACCCAACTGTGTTTCCAATTAAACGCCGCTTAGCCAAACAACGCGGCCAACAACCCAGGCCAAAACGCAAACAACCGAAACGTCAGCGCAACTTTCAGTTTGCTTTACGGTTAGCCAGCATCCGAAGTTGCACTGAACTTGAATCTTTATGTGGCAGACAGCTCGGCTTGCCCCAAGATCAGATCTTTGCAGCCACAGATCCAGATCCAGATTCGGTTTGAAAAAAAAAAAAAAGTGCGATACGGTGTCTGACAGACTGACTAATTGATGGCCAGCTGATTGAGTGATTGATGGATGTGGACTGCCGATTGATTTATGGGCAATCGTGTGGGGTAGCGTTAGATTTTCTGGTAAAGTGGAGTTAAGGAGAGTTTAAGGGGAGTTAAGCGGAATCTTTGGGGATTTAATTTGTTGGGAAATCATCAAGATTGTTCACTTATTTTTAGCTTAATAAATTATTAAGAGTATTTACCATTCCTCCCCAGAAAAATCTCGAGGAAATTCTAAAAAGAGTTAGTTATATTTTTGTTTTAAATTAAATCCTTTTTGTTCTTATTTCTCATGAACAAAATTCAAGCGTGATAATTGCTCATTACTTAATTTAATTTATTGGAAAATCATCAAGATATTCACTTATTTTTTGCTTGGTAAATTATTAAGAGTATTCACTATTCTGGCCCTTAACAAACTCTTCAAATTCTAAACTGATTTAGTTATTTTTCTCTTAAATTAAATACTTTTTGTTCTTATTTCCCACCAACAAAATTCAAGCGCGAAAATTGCTCATTAGTCGCTTATTCAAGCCTCACTAACGAGTGCCCTTAATTGGCAGAGTAAAAAAGAGTAAACTTCCATAAAAATATCACAGAAGTTAGTTGGCTGAAAGCCATCCCAGTTAATGGCCATGCTAGTGATAGCCTTGCTGCTGATACTGCTGTTTTGTCAATCCTTAAGTGAGTCTCACAAAAGATACTTTCTTTTTCTTGTTAAATCCTTGGAAAAACCCCCAAGCACTTCGCAGCAAGTTCACCAACATCAGCGTGGAGTGCAACGATGAGTTCTGTCCTGGGACACGCGGCTGGCTGACGCCCAAAGGCGAGGTCAGCCTGGACATCCACCTGAATCGCACCTTGCGGAACGGTCTGCGGACGACCATCACCCTGCTGCAGCTGGATCGCTACCAGAGGACCCTCTTCAGCTACGACATGGACACCTGCAAGACGCTGCGGGAACTGCTCCAGGCCAGTCTGATGAAGGTCTGGCTGCGGAACGTCTTCAAGTACGGCAACTTAGCGGAACGCTGTCCCATTCCCCCAGTGCGTACCCCCACATTTATCTCTGCTGAGTCTGGGTCACAGTTTCTCCTCCACCCGCAGGCGGAGTACAAGGTGCGAGACTTTCAGCTGGAGAACCACAGCATTCCGGCGTACCTGCCCCCGGGCTCCTATCGGCTGCACGACACCAATTACTATGGCAGGCCCAAGGGCAAGCAGCGCCGTCTGGTGGGAACCTTTGTATTGGACATAAAGTTCTATTAAATGGAAATGGAAAATGGGAAATTGAAAATGCCAATTCGAGGGGCTCAAGTGGGTCACGGTGCGGAGCCAACTTCTCAAGGAGGCTTTCGGCAGGGATTTTCGAGGAAAAACTTATCTCAAGGCCAACACATTCCTGTCCCACTTTCAGCCATCTGCTGGGGTTGGGTTGGGTCTCTAACTAATTGCATAATAAATTCAGGTGAATTTATGGTGCGACTCCTGCCGCTGTCCTTGCTCATTTGCGGTGTCAAAAAGTCGCTCAATCTCGAATGATTTACGGCTCACGTGTGTTCGCAGTGCTCCACATAATATTGTTTTGTCATAATTGTGAATTGTGTGCCGTGGGTGTTCCGGTTTGTGGTTTCAATTAACAGGCCAGGCTAGCTACAAAGTAATGGCAGGGAAGACATACATACACACGAAAATTTATATCAATTAATACGAGGAATTCCAAGGGAGTTCCCCAGTAAAGCTGGCTGTGAAAGTTTACAAAAATTTAACTGGAAATTAAAACTTTTGACAGAGTTTAGTTAAGGTTTAAATCATAAACCTTATTTATGTAGCCAAATTTCCCCTTAAAATAGTAAATAAAATGGTACAAATAGTTTACAACCTTACAGGAAAGACAATTTCCTTATTTATGTAGCCAAATTTCCCCTTAAAATAGTATATTAAATGTTGAAAATATTTTACAACCTTCCAGGCAAGACAAGTTCAAGTTAAAGTGGTCATTAAATCCCTTAGAGTTAAAAGGGGAACTTCCTGACATATATAAGCTGTTCATAAATTTACTAAATATATTTAAGTAAATGATATATTGATAGGAAATATGCTTAGATAAATTTACGGCAACATACGTTTAGTAATAATAGTATTAAAATTATTATGGATCAACAGAAAATTAATTTCATGATTTTTTCAAACAAAAATAAATATTTGATCAAGTTATCAATAAGTTATCAAATATAAAACATTTTATTTATATTATTAAGCACCCTTTATTTCCTTCCTTGCAGGTTACCACAGCTTACGGTCTATGCCAAGATTATTTACCTCCTGATGGTGAGTACAAGTCCTCGCTTTATCCAAACCAAACACATTTCCAGTTGAGCTCATCAAAATTAATCATACGCACTGTTGGCTGGCTTAGTCAGCTGCCTTCGCCTGGCCGTGACTCTCGGGGGGAAGTTCATCACACTGCGAAGGCCCCCGCTAAAGTGCAACAGTTTTTGATAATCGCATTTTAGATATTTGCACCGGCGACCGACCGACGGGAAGACAAATATTGGCCTCGAGTGCCCTTGAGGGCGAGTATCGACGCGTGCGCAAATATTCGATAATAATATCAAATGTTATATCATCCGCCAGCCTCGAACCCCGAGCGGGCAACAAACTTGGCCAGAGCCAAGCCCAGACCCACTCCCAACTGCCGAAACTATGCCAAATATTTTATCGGCAGAAGAAGGGAATCACAGCCTCATCGGGCGTTATCAGGGCAAATATTTGTTGAAATGATCACAATAAAAAATAATAATAATAAACGGGGGAAACTACATGGGAAATGGCGGGTAAATAATTATAAAAATGCCGAACAAGCGGGCGCGCTAATTAAATTATACTGTTTCTCCGATTCTTACACGTTTCCCCTGAATTTTTTACACTTTTAATTTATTTGGCAATCAATTTGAAGTATGGCCCGCGGGGTGTAGCCGTCGATGTTGGATGTTAATGTGCCGAAATAAAGGACTGAAATATCTGGCATTCCATGGGCGTGACACCGACGACGACGTCTTTGCCCAGTTCCGTTTCCCCGCCCCAGACTTTCGCCTGTAAGTATTTACCTGTTTGTTCTAAATGAACAACAATATTATGAATTTTTTTCGCGAATTATTTTGGCATGAGTTGGCTCGAGGCTGTTACGACGAGTTGATTGAATTGTTCGCCGCTTCGAGTATTTTTTATTGTGCTCTCATCGAGTGCCTCTCATGCCCTAGGCATCTGACTCTGACTCTGGCCTGAACCTCTTCATTTACTCGAATATGCAAATAGTAAGCCGGCGTTGTGATTATTTTTGGCAATATTGGATATTCAAAAAATTCCATTTGCAATCAACGAGGATGTGAAGATAAAGTCCAAAGAGAAGTGTTAAAAATTGTGCTTTTTATTTGTTTTAACAAATATTTGTGGCTATGTTTGGACTTTTGAGGAATTCAGTTGGACTTTGAGGTTTCATGGGGGTTGAGTCGGCTTTTTTGGTTTAAATATAATTGAGAAAATTTAATTTACTTACATTATATTTCTATAGTTAGGTAAACTTTGAGGCTTGAAAAATATGTTTTTTTCTATGTTAATTTATATTATAAAATATGTTTTTTATTTAAATTTATATTTTTAATTCTGTTTTCATATTAGAAAGTTGCTCATAATAAATTATTATTATTTTTCCATTGACCTTTCTATCACTTTCCTAATATATTTCTTGCCCAAAGCTTTTCACTTTTGATTTTTTAATGTAAAAACTTGTCTACTTACTCAATGCGGATATTAATTTCCAGACTCGCCAAACTTAAGTAGTTTATAGTTTAAAGTTTGCACATAAATCAAGATTTTATGAGTCGATATCTAGTGGGATTTCCAATCAAGTAAGTGAACCTTGACTCCAATGTCGCCAGTGACTCCTTTGACTCAGTGCACTCGTAATACTCCATTGTGTCGAAGGATTGAAGCCTCCTTTATAGGAAATGGACTGATGGATGGGTCGAATTTAATATAACTAATGCAGTCGGGCTTAATATGTATTTTTACAGGCGGCGGCAAATCGGCAATGAACGTGTGCCGAGCAAATAAATGAGCAATCAAGGGCCAAATTAGCGGCGCTTTTTATGGTGGCTTTGCGTCGATTTTGATTGGCGCCACCAGACGCCAAGGCAAGTGTGACTTGCGTTATAGAAGATATCTATATCTGTACTTGAAAAGGAAAAATCGAGTATCTCTGTGACGAAATCAAATCAAAACTTAACGCAAGAACATGAAATTCGTAGTGTAAAATGTATCTTTTATGGGTATTTCTTGGGGAACTTCCAATAATCTTATCGAGAGGCGTCTTGCTGAGCCAAAAACGGCGTTCAAGTCCCTCAATGAAATCCAGATAAGACGGGATTTATCTGGCACGTAGTTTCAGCCAAAGTTTCCATTGATATTTTTGGTGTTCAAATTAAAGAACTAACATTTCCTGTACATCATAGGGTTTTTATTTTTAATTTTTAGAAGAGTTTAGGCGAGGAAAGCCTATGAAATCGAAGTGGTTTTACTTTCAAGATTTTTTTAAGTCCTAGAAAGTTATGGAAAATTTTATTAAAAATACTGAAAAATGTTAAAATATAACGAATTTAGTA